>JAXFYN010001370.1:0-32249 GCA_036172215.1 Camellia granthamiana | reverse complement strand
CGCCATGCAGGAGAATCTGTATAGGTGTTCGAGTGTTTGAAACCTAATGCAGGAGAATTGGTAAGTAAACGCCGTATTTACATATCTGCCACCATGCAGGAGAGTCCGTATAGGTGTTCGAGTGTTTGAAACCTAATGGAGGAGAATTGGTAAGTAAACACCGTATTTACATATCTGCCACCATGCAGGAGAATCCGTATAGGTGTTCGAGTGCTCGAACCCTAATGCACGAGAAATGGTAAGTAACCGCCGTATTTACATATCTGCCACCATGCAGGAGAATCCGTAGAGGTGTTCGAGTGTTCGAGCCCTAATGCACGAGAAATGGTAAGTAAACGCCGTATTTACATATCTGCCACCATGCAGGAGAATCCGTACAGGCGTTCGAGTGTTCGAACCCTAATGCAAGAGAAATGGTAGGTAAACGCCGTATTTACATATCTGCCACCATGCAGGAGAGTCCGTATAGGTGTTCGAGTGTTCGAAACCTAATGCAGGAGAATTGGTAAGTAAACACCGTATTTACATATCTGCCACCATGCAGGAGAATCCGCATAGGTGTTCGAGTGTTCGAACCCTAACGCACGAGAAACGGTAAGTAATCGCCGTATTTACATATCTGCCACCATGCAGGAGAATCCGTATAGGTGTTCGAGTGTTCGAAACCGAATGCCGGAGAATTGGTAAGTAAACGCCGTATTTACATATCTGCCACCTTGCAGGAGAGTCCGTATAGGTGTTCGAGTGTTTGAAACCTAATGTAGGAGAATTGGTAAGTAAACACCGTATTTGTATATCTGCCACCATGCAGCAGAATCCGTATAGGTGTTCGACTGTTCGAACGCTAATGCACGTGAAATGGTATGTAAACGCCGTATTTACATATCTGCCACCATGCAGGAGAATCCGTATAGGTGTTCGAGTGTTCGAAACCTAATGCAGGAGAATTGGTAAGTAAACGCCGTATTTACATATCTGCCACCATGCAGGAGAGTCCGTATAGGTGTTCGAGTGTTTGAAACCTAATGCAGGAGAATTGGTAAGTAAACACCGTATTTATATATCTGCCACCATGCAGGAGAATCCGTATAGGTGTTCGAGTGTTCGAGCCCTAATGCACGAGAAATGGTATGTAACTGCCTTATTTACATATCTGCCACCAGGTAGGAGAATCCGTATAGGTGTTCGAGTGTTCGAAACCTAATGCAGGAGAATTGGTAAGTGAACACCGTATTTACATGTCTGCCACCATGCAGGAGAATCCGTATAGGTGTTTGAGTGTTCGAACCCTAATGCACGAGAAATGGGAAGTAAACGCCGTATTTACATATCTGCCACCATGCGGGAGAATCCGTATAGGTGTTCGAGTGTTCGAAACCTAATGCAGGAGAATTGGCAAGTAAACGCCGTATTTACATATCTGCCACCATGCAGGAGAGTCCGTATAGGTGTTCGAGTGTTTGAAACCTAATGCAGGAGAATTGGTAAGTAAACACCGTATTTACATATCTGCCACCATGCAGGAGAGTCCGTATAGGTGTTCGAGTGTTTGAAACCTAATGCAGGAGAATTGGTAAGTAAACACCGTATTTACATATCTGCCGCCATGCAGGAGAATCTGTATAGGTGTTCGAGTGTTTGAAACCTAATGCAGGAGAATTGGTAAGTAAACGCCGTATTTACATATCTGCCACCATGCAGGAGAGTCCGTATAGGTGTTCGAGTGTTTGAAACCTAATGGAGGAGAATTGGTAAGTAAACACCGTATTTACATATCTGCCACCATGCAGGAGAATCCGTATAGGTGTTCGAGTGCTCGAACCCTAATGCACGAGAAATGGTAAGTAACCGCCGTATTTACATATCTGCCACCATGCAGGAGAATCCGTAGAGGTGTTCGAGTGTTCGAGCCCTAATGCACGAGAAATGGTAAGTAAACGCCATATTTACATATCTGCCACCATGCAGGAGAATCCGTACAGGCGTTCGAGTGTTCGAACCCTAATGCAAGAGAAATGGTAGGTAAACGCCGTATTTACATATCTGCCACCATGCAGGAGAGTCCGTATAGGTGTTCGAGTGTTCGAAACCTAATGCAGGAGAATTGGTAAGTAAACACCGTATTTACATATCTGCCACCATGCAGGAGAATCCGCATAGGTGTTCGAGTGTTCGAACCCTAACGCACGAGAAACGGTAAGTAATCGCCGTATTTACATATCTGCCACCATGCAGGAGAATCCGTATAGGTGTTCGAGTGTTCGAAACCGAATGCCGGAGAATTGGTAAGTAAACGCCGTATTTACATATCTGCCACCTTGCAGGAGAGTCCGTATAGGTGTTCGAGTGTTTGAAACCTAATGTAGGAGAATTGGTAAGTAAACACCGTATTTGTATATCTGCCACCATGCAGCAGAATCCGTATAGGTGTTCGACTGTTCGAACGCTAATGCACGTGAAATGGTATGTAAACGCCGTATTTACATATCTGCCACCATGCAGGAGAATCCGTATAGGTGTTCGAGTGTTCGAAACCTAATGCAGGAGAATTGGTAAGTAAACGCCGTATTTACATATCTGCCACCATGCAGGAGAGTCCGTATAGGTGTTCGAGTGTTTGAAACCTAATGCAGGAGAATTGGTAAGTAAACACCGTATTTATATATCTGCCACCATGCAGGAGAATCCGTATAGGTGTTCGAGTGTTCGAGCCCTAATGCACGAGAAATGGTATGTAACTGCCTTATTTACATATCTGCCACCAGGTAGGAGAATCCGTATAGGTGTTCGAGTGTTCGAAACCTAATGCAGGAGAATTGGTAAGTGAACACCGTATTTACATGTCTGCCACCATGCAGGAGAATCCGTATAGGTGTTTGAGTGTTCGAACCCTAATGCACGAGAAATGGGAAGTAAACGCCGTATTTACATATCTGCCACCATGCGGGAGAATCCGTATAGGTGTTCGAGTGTTCGAAACCTAATGCAGGAGAATTGGCAAGTAAACGCCGTATTTACATATCTGCCACCATGCAGGAGAGTCCGTATAGGTGTTCGAGTGTTTGAAACCTAATGCAGGAGAATTGGTAAGTAAACACCGTATTTACATATCTGCCACCATGCAGGAGAGTCCGTATAGGTGTTCGAGTGTTTGAAACCTAATGCAGGAGAATTGGTAAGTAAACACCGTATTTACATATCTGCCGCCATGCAGGAGAATCTGTATAGGTGTTCGAGTGTTTGAAACCTAATGCAGGAGAATTGGTAAGTAAACGCCGTATTTACATATCTGCCACCATGCAGGAGAGTCCGTATAGGTGTTCGAGTGTTTGAAACCTAATGGAGGAGAATTGGTAAGTAAACACCGTATTTACATATCTGCCACCATGCAGGAGAATCCGTATAGGTGTTCGAGTGCTCGAACCCTAATGCACGAGAAATGGTAAGTAACTGCCGTATTTACATATCTGCCACCATGCAGGAGAATCCGTAGAGGTGTTCGAGTGTTCGAGCCCTAATGCACGAGAAATGGTAAGTAAAACGCCGTATTTACATATCTGCCACCATGCAGGAGAATCCGTACAGGCGTTCGAGTGTTCGAACCCTAATGCAAGAGAAATGGTAGGTAAACGCCGTATTTACATATCTGCCACCATGCAGGAGAGTCCGTATAGGTGTTCGAGTGTTCGAAACCTAATGCAGGAGAATTGGTAAGTAAACACCGTATTTACATATCTGCCACCATGCAGGAGAATCCGCATAGGTGTTCGAGTGTTCGAACCCTAACGCACGAGAAACGGTAAGTAATCGCCGTATTTACATATCTGCCACCATGCAGGAGAATCCGTATAGGTGTTCGAGTGTTCGAAACCGAATGCCGGAGAATTGGTAAGTAAACGCCGTATTTACATATCTGCCACCTTGCAGGAGAGTCCGTATAGGTGTTCGAGTGTTTGAAACCTAATGTAGGAGAATTGGTAAGTAAACACCGTATTTGTATATCTGCCACCATGCAGCAGAATCCGTATAGGTGTTCGACTGTTCGAACTCTAATGCACGTGAAATGGTATGTAACCGCCGTATTTACATATCTACCACCAGGTAGGAGAATCCGTATAGGTGTTCGAGTGTTCGAAACCTAATGCAGGAGAATTGGTAAGTAAACGCCGTATTTACATATCTGCCACCATGCAGAAGAGTCCGTATAGGTGTTCGAGTGTTTGAAACCTAATGCAGGAGAATTGGTAAGTAAACACCGTATTTATATATCTGCCACCATGCAGGAGAATCCGTATAGGTGTTCGAGTGTTCGAGCCCTAATGCACGAGAAATGGTATGTAACTGCCTTATTTACATATCTGCCACCAGGTAGGAGAATCCGTATAGGTGTTCGAGTGTTCGAAACCTAATGCAGGAGAATTGGTAAGTGAACACCGTATTTACATATCTGCCACCATGCAGGAGAATCCGTATAGGTGTTTGAGTGTTCGAACCCTAATGCACGAGAAATGGGAAGTAAACGCCGTATTTACATATCTGCCACCATGCGGGAGAATCCGTATAGGTGTTCGAGTGTTCGAAACCTAATGCAGGAGAATTGGCAAGTAAACGCCGTATTTACATATCTGCCACCATGCAGGAGAGTCCGTATAGGTGTTCGAGTGTTTGAAACCTAATGCAGGAGAATTGGTAAGTAAACACCGTATTTACATATCTGCCACCATGCAGGAGAGTCCGTATAGGTGTTCGAGTGTTTGAAACCTAATGCAGGAGAATTGGTAAGTAAACACCGTATTTACATATCTGCCGCCATGCAGGAGAATCTGTATAGGTGTTCGAGTGTTTGAAACCTAATGCAGGAGAATTGGTAAGTAAACGCCGTATTTACTTATCTGCCACCATGCAGGAGAGTCCGTATAGGTGTTCGAGTGTTTGAAACCTAATGGAGGAGAATTGGTAAGTAAACACCGTATTTACATATCTGCCACCATGCAGGAGAATCCGCATAGGTGTTCGAGTGTTCGAACCCTAACGCACGAGAAACGGTAAGTAATCGCCGTATTTACATATCTGCCACCATGCAGGAGAATCCGTATAGGTGTTCGAGTGTTCGAAACCGAATGCCGGAGAATTGGTAAGTAAACGCCGTATTTACATATCTGCCACCTTGCAGGAGAGTCCGTATAGGTGTTCGAGTGTTTGAAACCTAATGTAGGAGAATTGGTAAGTAAACACCGTATTTGTATATCTGCCACCATGCAGCAGAATCCGTATAGGTGTTCGACTGTTCGAACGCTAATGCACGTGAAATGGTATGTAAACGCCGTATTTACATATCTGCCACCATGCAGGAGAATCCGTATAGGTGTTCGAGTGTTCGAAACCTAATGCAGGAGAATTGGTAAGTAAACGCCGTATTTACATATCTGCCACCATGCAGGAGAGTCCGTATAGGTGTTCGAGTGTTTGAAACCTAATGCAGGAGAATTGGTAAGTAAACACCGTATTTATATATCTGCCACCATGCAGGAGAATCCGTATAGGTGTTCGAGTGTTCGAGCCCTAATGCACGAGAAATGGTATGTAACTGCCTTATTTACATATCTGCCACCAGGTAGGAGAATCCGTATAGGTGTTCGAGTGTTCGAAACCTAATGCAGGAGAATTGGTAAGTGAACACCGTATTTACATGTCTGCCACCATGCAGGAGAATCCGTATAGGTGTTTGAGTGTTCGAACCCTAATGCACGAGAAATGGGAAGTAAACGCCGTATTTACATATCTGCCACCATGCGGGAGAATCCGTATAGGTGTTCGAGTGTTCGAAACCTAATGCAGGAGAATTGGCAAGTAAACGCCGTATTTACATATCTGCCACCATGCAGGAGAGTCCGTATAGGTGTTCGAGTGTTTGAAACCTAATGCAGGAGAATTGGTAAGTAAACACCGTATTTACATATCTGCCACCATGCAGGAGAGTCCGTATAGGTGTTCGAGTGTTTGAAACCTAATGCAGGAGAATTGGTAAGTAAACACCGTATTTACATATCTGCCGCCATGCAGGAGAATCTGTATAGGTGTTCGAGTGTTTGAAACCTAATGCAGGAGAATTGGTAAGTAAACGCCGTATTTACATATCTGCCACCATGCAGGAGAGTCCGTATAGGTGTTCGAGTGTTTGAAACCTAATGGAGGAGAATTGGTAAGTAAACACCGTATTTACATATCTGCCACCATGCAGGAGAATCCGTATAGGTGTTCGAGTGCTCGAACCCTAATGCACGAGAAATGGTAAGTAACCGCCGTATTTACATATCTGCCACCATGCAGGAGAATCCGTAGAGGTGTTCGAGTGTTCGAGCCCTAATGCACGAGAAATGGTAAGTAAACGCCATATTTACATATCTGCCACCATGCAGGAGAATCCGTACAGGCGTTCGAGTGTTCGAACCCTAATGCAAGAGAAATGGTAGGTAAACGCCGTATTTACATATCTGCCACCATGCAGGAGAGTCCGTATAGGTGTTCGAGTGTTCGAAACCTAATGCAGGAGAATTGGTAAGTAAACACCGTATTTACATATCTGCCACCATGCAGGAGAATCCGCATAGGTGTTCGAGTGTTCGAACCCTAACGCACGAGAAACGGTAAGTAATCGCCGTATTTACATATCTGCCACCATGCAGGAGAATCCGTATAGGTGTTCGAGTGTTCGAAACCGAATGCCGGAGAATTGGTAAGTAAACGCCGTATTTACATATCTGCCACCTTGCAGGAGAGTCCGTATAGGTGTTCGAGTGTTTGAAACCTAATGTAGGAGAATTGGTAAGTAAACACCGTATTTGTATATCTGCCACCATGCAGCAGAATCCGTATAGGTGTTCGACTGTTCGAACGCTAATGCACGTGAAATGGTATGTAAACGCCGTATTTACATATCTGCCACCATGCAGGAGAATCCGTATAGGTGTTCGAGTGTTCGAAACCTAATGCAGGAGAATTGGTAAGTAAACGCCGTATTTACATATCTGCCACCATGCAGGAGAGTCCGTATAGGTGTTCGAGTGTTTGAAACCTAATGCAGGAGAATTGGTAAGTAAACACCGTATTTATATATCTGCCACCATGCAGGAGAATCCGTATAGGTGTTCGAGTGTTCGAGCCCTAATGCACGAGAAATGGTATGTAACTGCCTTATTTACATATCTGCCACCAGGTAGGAGAATCCGTATAGGTGTTCGAGTGTTCGAAACCTAATGCAGGAGAATTGGTAAGTGAACACCGTATTTACATGTCTGCCACCATGCAGGAGAATCCGTATAGGTGTTTGAGTGTTCGAACCCTAATGCACGAGAAATGGGAAGTAAACGCCGTATTTACATATCTGCCACCATGCGGGAGAATCCGTATAGGTGTTCGAGTGTTCGAAACCTAATGCAGGAGAATTGGCAAGTAAACGCCGTATTTACATATCTGCCACCATGCAGGAGAGTCCGTATAGGTGTTCGAGTGTTTGAAACCTAATGCAGGAGAATTGGTAAGTAAACACCGTATTTACATATCTGCCACCATGCAGGAGAGTCCGTATAGGTGTTCGAGTGTTTGAAACCTAATGCAGGAGAATTGGTAAGTAAACACCGTATTTACATATCTGCCGCCATGCAGGAGAATCTGTATAGGTGTTCGAGTGTTTGAAACCTAATGCAGGAGAATTGGTAAGTAAACGCCGTATTTACATATCTGCCACCATGCAGGAGAGTCCGTATAGGTGTTCGAGTGTTTGAAACCTAATGGAGGAGAATTGGTAAGTAAACACCGTATTTACATATCTGCCACCATGCAGGAGAATCCGTATAGGTGTTCGAGTGCTCGAACCCTAATGCACGAGAAATGGTAAGTAACTGCCGTATTTACATATCTGCCACCATGCAGGAGAATCCGTAGAGGTGTTCGAGTGTTCGAGCCCTAATGCACGAGAAATGGTAAGTAAACGCCGTATTTACATATCTGCCACCATGCAGGAGAATCCGTACAGGCGTTCGAGTGTTCGAACCCTAATGCAAGAGAAATGGTAGGTAAACGCCGTATTTACATATCTGCCACCATGCAGGAGAGTCCGTATAGGTGTTCGAGTGTTCGAAACCTAATGCAGGAGAATTGGTAAGTAAACACCGTATTTACATATCTGCCACCATGCAGGAGAATCCGCATAGGTGTTCGAGTGTTCGAACCCTAACGCACGAGAAACGGTAAGTAATCGCCGTATTTACATATCTGCCACCATGCAGGAGAATCCGTATAGGTGTTCGAGTGTTCGAAACCGAATGCCGGAGAATTGGTAAGTAAACGCCGTATTTACATATCTGCCACCTTGCAGGAGAGTCCGTATAGGTGTTCGAGTGTTTGAAACCTAATGTAGGAGAATTGGTAAGTAAACACCGTATTTGTATATCTGCCACCATGCAGCAGAATCCGTATAGGTGTTCGACTGTTCGAACTCTAATGCACGTGAAATGGTATGTAACCGCCGTATTTACATATCTACCACCAGGTAGGAGAATCCGTATAGGTGTTCGAGTGTTCGAAACCTAATGCAGGAGAATTGGTAAGTAAACGCCGTATTTACATATCTGCCACCATGCAGAAGAGTCCGTATAGGTGTTCGAGTGTTTGAAACCTAATGCAGGAGAATTGGTAAGTAAACACCGTATTTATATATCTGCCACCATGCAGGAGAATCCGTATAGGTGTTCGAGTGTTCGAGCCCTAATGCACGAGAAATGGTATGTAACTGCCTTATTTACATATCTGCCACCAGGTAGGAGAATCCGTATAGGTGTTCGAGTGTTCGAAACCTAATGCAGGAGAATTGGTAAGTGAACACCGTATTTACATATCTGCCACCATGCAGGAGAATCCGTATAGGTGTTTGAGTGTTCGAACCCTAATGCACGAGAAATGGGAAGTAAACGCCGTATTTACATATCTGCCACCATGCGGGAGAATCCGTATAGGTGTTCGAGTGTTCGAAACCTAATGCAGGAGAATTGGCAAGTAAACGCCGTATTTACATATCTGCCACCATGCAGGAGAGTCCGTATAGGTGTTCGAGTGTTTGAAACCTAATGCAGGAGAATTGGTAAGTAAACACCGTATTTACATATCTGCCACCATGCAGGAGAGTCCGTATAGGTGTTCGAGTGTTTGAAACCTAATGCAGGAGAATTGGTAAGTAAACACCGTATTTACATATCTGCCGCCATGCAGGAGAATCTGTATAGGTGTTCGAGTGTTTGAAACCTAATGCAGGAGAATTGGTAAGTAAACGCCGTATTTACTTATCTGCCACCATGCAGGAGAGTCCGTATAGGTGTTCGAGTGTTTGAAACCTAATGGAGGAGAATTGGTAAGTAAACACCGTATTTACATATCTGCCACCATGCAGGAGAATCCGCATAGGTGTTCGAGTGTTCGAACCCTAACGCACGAGAAACGGTAAGTAATCGCCGTATTTACATATCTGCCACCATGCAGGAGAATCCGTATAGGTGTTCGAGTGTTCGAAACCGAATGCCGGAGAATTGGTAAGTAAACGCCGTATTTACATATCTGCCACCTTGCAGGAGAGTCCGTATAGGTGTTCGAGTGTTTGAAACCTAATGTAGGAGAATTGGTAAGTAAACACCGTATTTGTATATCTGCCACCATGCAGCAGAATCCGTATAGGTGTTCGACTGTTCGAACGCTAATGCACGTGAAATGGTATGTAACCGCCGTATTTACATATCTACCACCAGGTAGGAGAATCCGTATAGGTGTTCGAGTGTTCGAAACCTAATGCAGGAGAATTGGTAAGTAAACGCCGTATTTACATATCTGCCACCATGCAGGAGAGTCCGTATAGGTGTTCGAGTGTTTGAAACCTAATGCAGGAGAATTGGTAAGTAAACACCGTATTTATATATCTGCCACCATGCAGGAGAATCCGTATAGGTGTTCGAGTGTTCGAGCCCTAATGCACGAGAAATGGTATGTAACTGCCTTATTTACATATCTGCAACCAGGTAGGAGAATCCGTATAGGTGTTCGAGTGTTCGAAACCTAATGCAGGAGAATTGGTAAGTGAACACCGTATTTACATATCTGCCACCATGCAGGAGAATCCGTATAGGTGTTCGAGTGCTCGAACCCTAATGCACGAGAAATGGTAAGTAACCGCCGTATTTACATATCTGCCACCATGCAGGAGAATCCGTAGAGGTGTTCGAGTGTTCGAACCCTAATGCACGAGAAATGGTAAGTAAACGCCGTATTTACATATCTGCCACCATGCAGGAGAATCCGTACAGGCGTTCGAGTGTTCGAACCCTAATGCACGAGAAATGGTAAGTAACCGCCGTATTTACATATCTGCCACCATGCAGGAGAATCCGTATAGGTGTTCGAGTGTTCGAACCCTAATGCACGAGAAATGGTAAGTAAACGCCGTATTTACATATCTGCCACCATGCAGGAGAATCCGTATAGGTGTTGAGGAAGCTTGAACCGTCTGAACCTTCGTTTTAGCTTCTTGAGGAAGCTTGAACCTTTTGAACCCTTATTTTCGCTTCTTGAGGAAGTTGATCCTTCTGAACCTTCGTTTTAGCTTCTTGGCGGAGCCTGAACCTTTTGAAGCTTCGTTTTAGCTTCTTGAGGGAGCTTGAACCTTTTGAACCTTCATTTTAGCTTTTTGGGGGAGCCTGAACCTTTTGAGCCTTCGTTTTAGCTTCTTGAGGGAGCTTGAACCTTTTGGACCTTCGTTTTAGTTTCTTGAGGGAGCTTGAACCTTTTGAACCATGGTTTTTGCTTCTTGAGGTAGTTGAACCTTCTGACCCTTCGTTTTAGCTTCGTGTGAGAGCTTGAACCTTTTGAACCTTCATTTTAGCTTCTTGAGGGAGTTTGAACCTTTTGAACCATCGTTCTAGCTTCTTAAGGGAGCTGGAACCTTTTGAACCTTCGTTTTAGCTTCTTGAGGAAGCTTGAACCTTTTGAACCCTTGTTTTGGCTTCTTGAGGAAGCTTGAACCCTCTGAACCTTCGTTTTAGCTTCTTGAGGAAGGTTGAACCTTTTGAACCCTTATTTTAGCTTCTTGAGGAAGTTGATCCTTCTGAACCTTCGTTTTAGCTTCTTGGGGGAGCCTGAACCTTTTGAACCTTCGTTTTAGCTTCTTGAGGGATCTTGAACCTTTTGAACCTTCGTTTTAGCTTCTTGGGGGAGCCTGAAACTTTTGAGCCTTCGTTTTAGCTTCTTGAGGGAGCTTGAACCTTTTGAACCTTCGTTTTAGCTTCTTGAGGGAGCTTGAACCTTTTGAACCCTGGTTTTTGCTTCTTGAGGTAGTTGAACCTTCTGAACCTTCGTTGTAGCTTCTTGTGGGAGCTTGAACCTTTTCAACCTTCATTTTAGCTTCTTGAGGGAGTTTGAACCTTTTGAACCATCGTTCTAGCTTCTTGGGGGAGCTTGAACCTTTTGAACCTTCGTTTTAGCTTCTTGAGGGAGCTTGAACCTTTTGAACCCTGGTTTTTGCTTCTTGAGGTAGTTGAACCTTCTGAACCTTCGTTTTAGCTTCTTGTGGGAGCTTGAACCTTTTGAACCTTCATTTTAACTTCTTGAGGGGGTTTGAACCTTTTGAACCATCGTTCTAGCTTCTTGAGGGAGCTTGAACCTTGTGAACCTTCATTTTAGCTTATTGAGGATGCTTGAACCTTTTGAACCGTTGTTTTGGCTTCTTGAGGGAGCTTGAACCCTCTGAACCTTCGTTTCAGCTTCTAGAGGAAGCTTGAACCTTTTGAACCCTTATTTTAGCTTCTTGAGGAAGTTGATCCTTCTAAACCTTCGTTTTAGCTTCTTGGGGGAGCCTGAACCTTTTGAACCTTCATTTTAGCTTGTTGAGGGAGTTTGAACCTTTTGAACCATCGTTCTAGCTTCTTGAGGGAGCTTGAACCTTTTGAACCTTCGTTTTAGCTTCTTGAGGAAGCTTGAACCTTTTGAACCCTTGTTTTGGCTTCCTGAGGAAGCTTGAACCCTCTGAACCTTCGTTTTAGCTTCTTGAGGAAGCTTGAACCTTTTGAACCCTTATTTTCGCTTCTTGAGGAAGTTGATCCTTCTGAACCTTCGTTTTAGCTTCTTGGGGGAGCCTGAACCTTTTGAACCTTCGTTTTAGCTTCTTAAGGGAGCTTGAACCCTTTGAACCTTCGTTTTAGCTTCGTGGGGGAGCCTGAACCTTTTGAGCCTTCGTTTTAGCTTCTTGAGGGGGCTTGAACCTTTTGAACCTTCGTTTTAGCTTCTTGAGGGAGCTTGAACCTTTTGAACCCTGGTTTTTGCTTCTTGAGGTAGTTGAACCTTCTGAACCTTCGTTTTAGCTTCTTGTGGGAGCTTGAACCTTTTTAACCTTCATTTTAGCTTCTTGAGGGAGTTTGAACCTTTTGAACCATCGTTCTAGCTTCTTGAGGGAGCTTGAACCTTTTGAACCTTCGTTTTAGCTTATTGAGGAAGCTTGAACCTTTTGAACCCTTGTTTTGGCTTCTTGAGGAAGCTTGAACCCTCTGAACCTTCGTTTTAGCTTCTTGAGGAAGCTTGAACCTTTTGAACCCTTATTTTAGCTTCTTGAGGAAGTTGATCCTTCTGAACCTTCGTTTTAGCTTCTTGGGGGAGCCTGAACCTTTTGAACCTTCGTTTTAGCTTCTTGAGGGAGCTTGAACCTTTTGAACCTTCGTTTTAGCTTCTTGGGGGAGCCTGAACCTTTTGAGCCTTCGTTTTAGCTTCTTGAGGGAGCTTGAACCTTTTGAACCTTCGTTTTAGCTTCTTGAGGGAGCTTGAACCTTTTGAACCCTGGTTTTTGCTTCTTGAGGTAGTTGAACATTCTGAACTTTCGTTGTAGCTTCTTGTGGGAGCTTGAACCTTTTGAACCTTCATTTTAGCTTATTTAGGGAGTTTGAACCTTTTGAACCATCGTTCTAGCTTCTTGAGGGAGCTTGAACCTTTTGAACCTTCGTTTTAGCTTCTTGAGGAAGCTTGAACCTTTTGAACCCTTGTTTTGGCTTCTTGAGGAAGCTTGAACCCTCTGAACCTTCGTTTTAGCTTCTTGAGGAAGCTTGAACCTTTTGAACCCTTATTTTAGCTTCTTCAGGAAGTTGATCCTTCTGAACCTTTGTTTTAGCTTCTTGGGGGAGCCTGAACCTTTTGAACCTTCGTTTTAGCTTCTTGAGGGAGCTTGAACCTTTTGAACCTTCGTTTTAGCTTCGTGAGGGAGCTTGAACCTTTTGAACCCTGGTTTTGCTTCTTGAGCTAGTTGAACCTTCTGAACCTTCGTTTTAGCTTCTTGTGGGAGCTTGAACTTTTTGAACCTTCATTTTAGCTTCTTGAGGGAGTTTGAACCTTTTGAACCATCGTTCTAGCTTCTTGAGGGAGCTTGAACCTTTTGAACCTTCGTTTTAGCTTCTTGAGGAAACTTGAACCTTTTGAACCCTTATTTTAGCTTCTTCAGGAAGTTGATCCTTCTGAACCTTCGTTTTAGCTTCTTGGGGGAGCTTGAACTTTTTGAACCTTCGTTTTAGCTTCTTGAGGGAGCTTGAACCTTTTGAACCTTCGTTTTAGCCTCTTGGGGGAGCCTGAACCTTTTGAGCCTTCGTTTTAGCTTCTTGAGGGAGCTTGAACCTTTTGAACCTTCGTTTTAGCTTCTTGAGGGAGCTTGAACCTTTTGAACCCTGGTTTTTGCTTCTTGAGGTAGTTGAACCATTTGAACCCTTATTTTAGCTTCTTGAGGAAGTTGATCCTTCTGAACCTTCGTTTTAGCTTCTTGGGGGAGCCTGAACCTTTTGAACCTTCGTTTTAGCTTCTTGAGGGAGCTTGAACCTTTTGAACCTTCGTTTTAGCTTATTGGGGGAGCCTGAACGTTTTGAGCCTTCGTTTTAGCTTCTTGAGGGAGCTTGAACCTTTTGAACCTTCGTTTTAGCTTCTTGAGGGAGCTTGAACCTTTTGAACCCTGGTTTTTGCTTCTTGAGGTAGTTGAACCTTCTGAACCTTCGTTGTAGCTTCTTGTGGGAGCTTGAACCTTTTGAACCTTCATTTTAGCTTCTTGAGAGAGTTTGAACCTTTTGAACCATCGTTCTAGCTTCTTGAGCGAGCTTGAACCTTTTGAACCTTCGTTTTAGCTTCTTGAGGAAGCTTGAACCTTTTGAACCCTTGTTTTGGCTTCTTGAGGAAGCTTGAACCCTCTGAACCTTCGTTTTAGCTCCTTGGGGGAGCCTGAACCTTTTGAACCTTCGTTTTAGCTTCTTGAGGGAGCTTGAACCTTTTGAACCTTCGTTTTAGCTTTTTGGGGAGCCTGAACCTTTTGAGCCTTCGTTTTAGCTTCTTGAGGGAGCATGAACCTTTTGGACCTTCGTTTTAGTTTCTTGAGGGAGCTTGAACCTTTTGAACCCTGGTTTTTGCTTCTTGAGGTAGTTGAACCTTCTGAACCTTCGTTTTAGCTTCGTGTGAGAGCTTGAACCTTTTGAACCTTCATTTTAGCTTCTTGAGGGAGTTTGAACCTTTTGAACCATCGTTCTAGCTTTTTAAGGGAGCTTGAACCTTTTGAACCTTCGTTTTAGCTTCTTGAGGAAGCTTGAACCTTTTGAACCCTTGTTTTGGCTTCTTGAGGAAGCTTGAACCCTCTGAACCTTCGTTTTAGCTTCTTGAGGAAGGTTGAACCTTTTGAACCCTTATTTTAGCTTCTTGAGGAAGTTGATCCTTCTGAACCTTCGTTTTAGCCTCTTGGGGGAGCCTGAACCTTTTGAACCTTTGTTTTAGCTTCTTGAGGGAGCTTGAACCTTTTTAACCTTCGTTTTAGCTTCTTGGGGGAGCCTGAACCTTTTGAGCCTTCGTTTTAGCTTCTTGAGGGAGCTTGAACCTTTTGAAGCTTCATTTTAGCTTCTTGAGGGAGCTTGAACCTTTTGAACCCTGCTTTTTGCTTCTTGAGGTAGTTGAACCTTCTGAACCTTCGTTGTAGCTTCTTGTGGGAGCTTGAACCTTTTCAACCTTCATTTTAGCTTCTTGAGGGAGTTTGAACCTTTTGAACCATCGTTCTAGCTTCTTGAGGGAGCTTGAACCTTTTGAACCTTCGTTTTAGCTTCTTGAGGGAGCTTGAACCTTTTGAACCCTGGTTTTTGCTTCTTGAGGTAGTTGAACCTTCTGAACCTTCGTTTTAGCTTCTTGTGGGAGCTTGAACCTTTTGAACCTTCATTTTAGCTTCTTGAGGGGGTTTGAACCTTTTGAACCATCGTTCTAGCTTCTTGAGGGAGCATGAACCTTTTGAACCTTCGTTTTAGCTTATTGAGGAAGCTTGAACCTTTTGAACCCTTGTTTTGGCTTCTTGAGGGAGCTTGAACCCTCTGAACCTTCATTTTAGCTTCTTGAGGAAGCTTGAACCTTTTGAACCCTTATTTTAGCTTCTTGAGGAAGTTGATCCTTCTGAACCTTCGTTTTAGCTTCTTGGGGGAGCATGAACCTTTCGAACCTTCATTTTAGCTTGTTGAGGGAGTTTGAACCTTTTGAACCATCGTTCTAGCTTCTTGAGGGAGCATGAACCTTTTGAACCTTCATTTTAGCTTCTTGAGGGAGTTTGAACCTTTTGAACCATCGTTCTAGCTTCTTGAGGGAGCTTGAACCTTTTGTACCTTCGTTTTAGCTTCTTGAGGAAGCTTGAACCTTTTGAACCCTTGTTTTGGCTTCTTGAGGAAGCTTGAACCCTCTGAACCTTCGTTTTAGCTTCTTGAGGAAGCTTGAACCTTTTGAACCCTTGTTTTGGCTTCTTGAGGAAGCTTGAACCCTCTGAACCTTCGTTTTAGCTTCTTGAGGAAGGTTGAACCTTTTGAACCCTTATTTTAGCTTCTTGAGGAAGTTGATCCTTCTGAACCTTCGTTTTAGCCTCTTGGGGGAGCCTGAACCTTTTGAACCTTCGTTTTAGCTTCTTGAGGGAGCTTGAACCTTTTTAACCTTCGTTTTAGCTTCTTGGGGGAGCCTGAACCTTTTGAGCCTTCGTTTTAGCTTCTTGAGGGAGCTTGAACCTTTTGAACCTTCATTTTAGCTTCTTGAGGGAGCTTGAACCTTTTGAACCCTGCTTTTTGCTTCTTGAGGTAGTTGAACCTTCTGAACCTTCGTTGTAGCTTCTTGTGGGAGCTTGAACCTTTTCAACCTTCATTTTAGCTTCTTGAGGGAGTTTGAACCTTTTGAACCATCGTTCTAGCTTCTTGAGGGAGCTTGAACCTTTTGAACCTTCGTTTTAGCTTCTTGAGGGAGCTTGAACCTTTTGAACCCTGGTTTTTGCTTCTTGAGGTAGTTGAACCTTCTGAACCTTTGTTTTAGCTTCTTGTGGGAGCTTGAACCTTTTGAACCTTCATTTTAGCTTCTTGAGGGGGTTTGAACCTTTTGAACCATCGTTCTAGCTTCTTGAGGGAGCATGAACCTTTTGAACCTTCGTTTTAGCTTATTGAGGAAGCTTGAACCTTTTGAACCCTTGTTTTGGCTTCTTGAGGGAGCTTGAACCCTCTGAACCTTCATTTTAGCTTCTTGAGGAAGCTTGAACCTTTTGAACCCTTATTTTAGCTTCTTGAGGAAGTTGATCCTTCTGAACCTTCGTTTTAGCTTCTTGGGGGAGCATGAACCTTTTGAACCTTCATTTTAGCCTGTTGAGGGAGTTTGAACCTTTTGAACCATCGTTCTAGCTTCTTGAGGGAGCTTGAACCTTTTGAACCTTCATTTTAGCTTCTTGAGGGAGTTTGAACCTTTTGAACCATCGTTCTAGCTTCTTGAGGGAGCTTGAACCTTTTGTACCTTCGTTTTAGCTTCTTGAGGAAGCTTGAACCTTTTGAACCCTTGTTTTGGCTTCTTGAGGAAGCTTGAACCCTCTGAACCTTCGTTTTAGCTTCTTGAGGAAGCTTGAACCTTTTGAACCCTTATTTTCGTTTCTTGAGGAAGTTGATCCTTCTGAACCTTCGTTTTAGCTTCTTGGGGGAGCCTGAACCTTTTGAGCCTTCGTTTTAGCTTCTTGAGGGAGCTTGAACCTTTTGAACCTTCGTTTTAGCTTCTTGAGGGAGCTTGAACCTTTTGAACCCTGGTTTTTGCTTCTTGAGGTAGTTGAACCTTCTGAACCTTCGTTTTAGCTTCTTCTGGGAGCTTGAACCTTTTGAACCTTCATTTTAGCTTCTTGAGGGAGTTTGAACCTTTTGAACCGTCGTTCTAGCTTCTTGAGCGAGCTTGAACCTTTTGAACCTTCGTTTTAGCTTCTTGAGGAAGCTTGAACCTTTTGAACCCTTGTTTTGGCTTCTTGAGGAAGCTTGAACACTCAGAACCTTCGTTTTAGCTTCTTTGAGGAAGCTTGAACCTTTTGAACCCTTATTTTCGCTTCTTGAGGAAGTTGATCCTTCTGAACCTTCGTTTTAGCTTCTTGGGGGAGCCTGAACCTTTTGAACCTTCGTTTTAGCTTCTTGAGGGAGCTTGAACCTTTTGAACCTTCATTTTAGCTTTTTGGGGGAGTCTGAACCTTTTGAGCCTTCGTTTTAGCTTCTTGAGGGAGCTTGAACCTTTTGGACATTCGTTTTAGTTTCTTGAGGGAGCTTGAACCTTTTGAACCCTAGTTTTTGCTTCTTGAGGTAGTTGAACCTTCTGAACCTTCGTTTTAGCTTCGTGTGAGAGCTTGAACCTTTTGAACCTTCATTTTAGCTTCTTGAGGGAGTTTGAACCTTTTGAACCATCGTTCTAGCTTCTTAAGGGAGCTTGAGGCTTTTGAACCTTCGTTTTAGCTTCTTGAGGAAGCTTGAACCTTTTGAACCCATGTTTTGGCTTCTTGAGGAAGCTTGAACCCTCTGAACCTTCGTTTTAGCTTCTTGAGGAAGGTTGAACCTTTTGAACCCTTATTTTAGCTTCTTGAGGAAGTTGATCCTTCTGAACCTTCGTTTTAGCTTCTTGGCGGAGCCTGAACCTTTTGAACCTTCATTTTAGCTTGTTGAGGGAGTTTGAGCCTTTTGAACCATCGTTCTAGCTTCTTGAGGGAGCGTGAACCTTTTGAACCTTCATTTTAGCTTCTTGAGGGAGTTTGAACCTTTTGAACCATCGTTCTAGCTTCTTGAGGGAGCTTGAAACTTTTGAACCTTCGTTTTAGCTTCTTGAGGAAGCTTGAACCTTTTGAACCCTTGTTTTGGCTTCTTGAGGAAGCTTGAACCCTCTGAACCTTCGTTTTAGCTTCTTGAGGAAGCTTGAACCTTTTGAACCCTTATTTTCGCTTCTTGAGGAAGTTGATCCTTCTGAACCTTCGTTTTAGCTTCTTGGGGGAGCCTGAACCTTTTGAACCTTCGTTTTAGCTTCTTGAGGGAGCTTGAACCCTTTGAACCTTTGTTTTAGCTTCGTGGGGGAGCCTGAACCTTTTGAGCCTTCGTTTTAGCTTCTTGAGGGAGCTTGAACCTTTTGAACCTTCGTTTTAGCTTCTTGAGGGAGCTTGAACCTTTGGAACCCTGGTTTTTGCTTCTTGAGGCAGTTGAACCTTCTGAACCTTCGTTTTAGCTTCTTGTGGGAGCTTGAATCTTTTGAACCTTCATTTTAGCTTCTTGAGGGAGTTTGAACCTTTTGAACCATCGTTCTAGCTTCTTGAGGGAGCTTGAACCTTTTGAACCTTCGTTTTAGCTTATTGAGGAAGCTTGAACCTTTTGAACCCTTGTTTTGGCCTCTTGAGGAAGCTAGAACCCTCTGAACCTTCGTTTTAGCTTCTTGAGGAAGCTTGAACCTTTTGAACCCTTATTTTAGCTTCTTGAGGAAGTTGATCCTTTTGAACCTTCGTTTTAGCTTCTTGGGGGAGCCTGAACCTTTTGAACCTTCGTTTTAGCTTTTTGAGGGAGCTAGAACCTTTTGAACCTTCGTTTTAGCTTCTTGGGGGAGCCAGAACCTTTTGAGCCTTCGTTTTAGCTTCTTGAGGGAGCTTGAACCTTTTGAACCTTCGTTTTAGCTTCTCCAGGGAGCTTGAACCTTTTGAACCCTGGTTTTTGCTTGTTGAGGTAGTTGAACATTCTGAACCTTCGTTGTAGCTTCTTGTAGGAGCTTGAACGTTTTGAACCTTCATTTTAGCTTATTGAGGGAGTTTGAACCTTTTGAACCATCGTTCTAGCTTCTTGAGGGAGCTTGAACCTTTTGAACCTTCGTTTTAGCTTCTTGAGGAAGCTTGAACCTTTTGAACCCTTGTTTTGGCTTCTTGAGGAAGCTTGAACCCTCTGAACCTTCGTTTTAGCTTCTTGAGGAAGCTTGAACCTTTTGAACCCTTATTTTAGCTTCTTGAGGAAGTTGATCCTTCTGAACCTTCGTTTTAGCTTCTTGGGGGAGCCTGAACCTTTTGAACCTTCGTTTTGGCTTCTTGAGGGAGCTTGAACCTTTTGAACCTTCGTTTTAGCTTCATGAGGGAGCTTGAACCTTTTGAACCCTGGTTTTTGCTTCTTGAGGTAGTTGAACCTTCTGAACCTTCGTTGTAGCTTCTTGAGGGAGCTTGAACCTTTTGGACCTTCGTTTTAGTTTCTTGAGGGAGCTTGAACCTTTTGAACCCTGGTTTTTGCTTCTTGAGGTAGTTGAACCTTCTGAACCTTCGTTTTAGCTTCGTGTGGGAGCTTGAACCTTTTGAACCTTCATTTTAGCTTATTGAGGGAGTTTGAACCTTTTGAACCATCGTTCTAGCTTCTTAAGGGAGCTTGAACCTTTTGAACCTTCGTTTTAGCTTTTCGAGGAAGCTTGAACCTTTTGAACCCTTGTTTTGGCTTCTTGAGGAAGCTTGAACCCTCTGAACCTTCGTTTTAGCTTCTTGAGGAAGGTTGAACCTTTTGAACCTTCGTTTTAGCTTCTTGAGGGAGCTTGAACCTTTTGAACCTTCGTTTTAGCTTCTTGGGGGAGCCTGAACCTTTTGAACCTTCGTTTTAGCTTCTTGAGGGAGCTTGAACCCTTTGAACCTTCGTTTTACCTTCTTGGGGGAGCCTGAACCTTTTGAGCCTTCGTTTTAGCTTCTTGAGGGAGCTTGAACCTTTTGAACCTTCGTTTTAGCTTCTTGAGGGAGCTTGAACCTTTTGAACCCTGGTTTTTGCTTCTTGAGGTAGTTGAACCTTCTGAACCTTCGTTGTAGCTTCTTATGGGAGCTTGAACCTTTTCAACCTTCATTTTAGCTTCTTGAGGGAGTTTGAACCTTTTGAACCACCGTTCTAGCTTCTTGAGGGAGTTTGAACCTTTTGAACCTTCGTTTTAGCTTCTTGAGGGAGCTTGAACCTTTTGAACCCTGGTTTTTGCTTCTTGAGGTAGTTGCACCTTCTGAACCTTCGTTTTAGCTTCTTTTGGGAGCTTGAACCTTTTGAACCTTCATTTTAGCTTCTTGAGGGGGTTTGAACCTTTTGAACCATCGTTCTAGCTTCTTGAGGGAGCATGAATCTTTTGAACCTTCGTTTTAGCTTATTGAGGATGCTTGAACCTTTTCAACCCTTGTTTTGGCGTCTTGAGGGAGCTTGAACCCTCTGAACCTTCATTTTAGCTTCTTGAGGAAGCTTGAACCTTTTGAACCCTTATTTTAGCTTCTTGAGGAAGTTGATCCTTCTGAACCTTCGTTTTAGCTTCTTGGGGGAGCATGAACCATTTGAACCTTCATTTTAGCTTGTTGAGGGAGTTTGAACCTTTTGAACCATCGTTCTAGCTTCTTGAGGGAGCCTGAACCTTTTGAACCTTCATTTTAGCTTCTTGAGGGAGTTTGAACCTTTTGAACCATCGTTCTAGCTTCTTGAGGGAGCTTGAACCTTTTGAACCTTCGTTTTAGCTTCTTGAGGAAGCTTGAACCTTTTGAACCCTTGTTTTGGCTTCTTGAGGAAGCTTGAACCCTCTGAACCTTCGTTTTAGCTTCTTGAGGAAGCTTGAACCTTTTGAACCCATATTTTCGCTTCTCGAGGAAGTTGATCCTTCTGAACCTTCGTTTTAGCTTCTTGGGGGAGCCAGAACCTTTTGAACCTTCGTTTTAGCTTCTTGAGGGAGCTTGAACCCTTTGAACCTTCGTTTTAGCTTCGTGGGGGAGCCTGAACCTTTTGAGCCATCGTTTTAGCTTCTTGAGGGAGCTTGAACCTTTTGAACCTTCGTTTTAGCTTCTTGAGGGAGCTTGAACCTTTTGAACCTTCGTTTTAGCTTCTTGGGGGAGCCTGAACGTTTTGAGCCTTCGTTTTAGCTTCTTGAGGGAGCTTGAACCTTTTGAACCTTCGTTTTAGCTTCTTGAGGGAGCTTGAACCTTTTGAACCTTCGTTTTAGCTTCTTGAGGGAGCTTGAACCTTTTGAACCCTGGTTTTTGCTTCTTGAGGTAGTTGAACCTTCTGAACCTTCGTTTTAGCTTCTTGTGGGAGCTTGAACCTTTTGAACCTTCATTTAGGCTTCTTGAGGGAGTTTGAACCTTTTGAACCATCGTTCTAGCTTCTTGAGGGAGCTTGAACCTTTTGAACCTTCGTTTTAGCTTATTGAGGAAGCTTGAACCTTTTGAACCCTTGTTTTGGCTTCTTGAGGAAGCTTGAACCCTCTGAACCTTCGTTTTAGCTTCTTGAGGAAGCTTGAACCTTTTGAACCCTTATTTTAGCTTCTTGAGGAAGTTGATCCTTCTGAACCTTCGTTTTAGCTTCTTGGGGGAGCCTGAACCTTTTGAACCTTCGTTTTAGCTTCTTGAGGGAGCTTGAACCTTTTGAACCTTCGTTTTAGCTTCTTGGGGGAGCCAGAACCTTTTGAGCCTTTGTTTTAGCTTCTTGAGGGAGCTTGAACCTTTTGAACCTTCGTTTTAGCTTCTTGAGGGAGCTTGAACCTTTTGAACCCTGGTTTTTGCTTCTTGAGGTAGTTGAACATTCTGAACCTTCGTTGTAGCTTCTTGTGGGAGCTTGAACCTTTTGAACCTTCATTTTAGCTTCTTGAGGGAGTTTGAACCTTTTGAACCATCGTTCTAGCTTCTTGAGGGAGCTTGAACCTTTTGAACCTTCGTTTTAGCTTCTTGAGGAAGCTTGAACCTTTTGAACCCTTGTTTTGGCTTCTTGAGGAAGCTTGAACCCTCTGAACCTTCGTTTTAGCTTCTTGAGGAAGCTTGAACCTTTTGAACCCTTATTTTAGCTTCTTGAGGAAGTTGATTCGTCTGAACCTTCGTTTTAGCTTCTTGGGGGAGCCTGAACCTTTTGAACCTTCGTTTTAGCTTCTTGAGGGAGCTTGAACCTTTTGAACCTTCGTTTTAGCTTCGTGAGGGAGCTTGAACCTTTTGAACCCTGGTTTTTGCTTCTTGAGCTAGTTGAACCTTCTGAACCTTCGTTTTAGCTTCCTGTGGGATCTTGAACTTTTTGAACCTTCATTTTAGCTTCTTGAGGGAGTTTGAACCTTTTGAACCATCGTTCTAGCTTCTTGAGGGAGCTTGAACCTTTTGAACCTTCGTTTTAGCTTCTTGAGGAAGCTTGAACCTTTGAACCCTAGTTTTGGCTTCTTGAGGAAGCTTGAACCCTCTAAACCTTCGTTTTAGCTTCTTGAGGAAGCTTGAACCTTTTGAACCTTTGCTCTAGCTTCTCCAAGAAGCTTGAACCCTTTGCTCTAGCTTCTCCAAGAAGCTTGAACCTTTTGAACCTTTGCTCTAGCTTCTCCAAGAAGGTTGAACCTTTGCTCTAGCTTCTCCAAGAAGCTCGAACCCTCTTGTTTCTCTATGAGAGAGGGCCTCCCTCTCATTTAGAGAGGTTGAAAAAAATTTGTCTATGGAAAAGCACATAAGTCTCTCTATATATCTACATTCTAGGCTTAGAGAGGGTGTTTGTTCTTGGCCTTTAACACCACACCTCATTGCCACACAACTCCACCATTGATCTAAGGTTCTTGGAGGGTCTTGAGAGGTCTCAAAGAGCTAGTTTTTGGTCCCAGAAGCTGCTGATTTTGCTGAAGCTACAAGGGTAACACACTATTCCCTCTTTTTAGCATTATTTTGATCCATCTCTTAGCCTTACTAGAAAGCATATTTGAGCTTTGGTGTAAACTGAACAAAGTCTTATTTTTAGGCCCTTAACATGTTTGTTTAAGATCATTTTTCTGTTGGGGGTCATCTACCCCCTTGCATGCTTCATTTTACCTTGTTTTGAGCCATGCCTTAGAGCATTTGTGTTGGCCTTTGTTTGGCCTTTTAGCCACTGAAATGATGCTTTGAGTGCCAAAAACAGAGAGGGGTGACCCTCTCCCTCATTGTTTTGTTTTCTAGCATTTTTGGCCTTACAAAGGAGCCCTTATTTGCATGCTTCCAAGCCATGTTTCAGGCCATTTTTGATGAGTTTTAGGACCTGCATAGGCTCATTGTTCTTGCATTTTGCCCCGCCTTCGAGCACATATCTTCGTTATCTTGCATGCTTTTGTCTAAGTCTTCGGCCTTGTCAAAAATGGGTCGTCTCCGGGCTTTGACATTCACTCCCGTCACTTATGACTTTCGAGTTCTGTCAAAGAGGGGCAACTGTAGACACCTCATTTTTGACCGGCCTTAAGACTCAGATGTCATCAATTGACCGCTCAGTGATTGCGCATGTTGTGCTCGTTCTGAGGTTACGGAGTTTCGACTGAGAGCCTTACCTCCGGACCTCGGGGCTCTTTTGTGCTTTGCCTCGATTTGCGAACCAAGTTCTATTTTCTCTTCCTGAAGGGAGGGAGAGGTCTCCTAGACCATCTCTCAGTGGCCGTAGGCCACTTTTCGTGGTCGTAGGCCACTTTTCGTGGTCGTAGACCACTGTTCTCGTTTGGAGACCAATTTTCGATTTTCGGAGCCGTCGGCCGTGCTCCCCGGTTCGGGACCGCTTAACTTTCTCCGTTTGGCACGGTTTTTGGACAGCTTAAACCTTTTGAACCATCGTTTTAGCTTCTTGAGGGAGCTTGAACCTTTGTTTTAGCTCCTTGAGGAAGCTTGAACCTTTTGAACCCTTATTTTAGCTTCTTGAGGAAGTTGATCCTTCTGAACCTTCGTTTTAGCTTCTTGGGGGAGCCTGAACCTTTTGAACCTTCGTTTTAGCTACTTGAGGGAGTTTGAACCTTTTGAACCTTCGTTTTAGCTTCTTGAGGAAGCTTGAACCTTTTGCACCCTTGTTTTGGCTTCTTGAGGAAGCTTGAACCCTCTGAACCTTCGTTTTAGCTTCTTGAGTAAGCTTGAACCTTTTGAACCCTTATTTTAGCTTCTTGAGGAAGTTGATCCTTCTGAACCTTCGTTTTAGCTTCTTGGGGCAGCGTGAACCTTTTGAACCTTCGTTTTAGCTTCTTGAGGGAGCTTGAACCTTTTGAACCTTCGTTGTAGCTTCTTGGGGGAGCCTGAACCTTTTGAGCCTTCGTTTTAGCTTCTTGAGGGAGCTTGAACCTTTTGAACCTTCCTTTTAGCTTCTTGAGGGAGTTTGAACCTTTTGAACCCTGGTTTTTGCTTCTTGAGGTAGTTGAACCTTCTGAACCTTCGTTGTAGCTTCTTGTGGGAGCTTGAACCTTTTGAACCTTCATTTTAGCTTCTTGAGGGAGTTTGAACCTTTTGAACCATCGTTCTAGCTTCTTGAGGGAGCTTGACCCTTTTGAACCTTCGTTTCAGCTTCTTGAGGAAGCTTGAACCTTTTGAACCCTTGCTTTGGCTTCTTGAGGAAGCTTGAACCCTCTGAACCTTCGTTTTGGCTTCTTGAGGAAGCTTGAACCCTCTAAACCTTCGTTTTCGCTTCTTGAGGAAGCTTGAACCTTTTGAACCCTTATTTTCACTTCTTGAGGAAGTTGATCCTTCTGAACCTTCGTTTTAGCTTCTTGGGGGAGCCTGAACCTTTTGATCCTTCGTTTTAGCTTCTTGAGGGAGCTTGAACCTTTTGAACCTTCGTTTTAGCTTCTTGGATGAGCCTGAACCTTTTGAGCCTTCGTTTTAGTTTCTTGGGGGAGCTTGAACCTTTTGGACCTTCGTTTTAGCTTCTTGAGGGAGCTTGAACCTTTTGAACCCTGGTTTTTGCTTCTTGAGGTAGTTGAACCTTCTGAACCTTCGTTTTAGCTTCGTGTGAGACCTTCAACCTTTTGAACCTTCATTTTAGCTTCTTGAGGGAGTTTGAACCTTTTGAACCATCGTTCTAGCTTCTTGAGACAGCTTCAACCTTTTGAACCTTCGTTTTATCTTCTTGAGGAAGCTTGAACCATTTGAACCCTTGTTTCGGCTTCTTGAGGATGCTTGAACCCTCTGAACCTTCGTTTTAGCTTCTTGAGGAAGCTTGAACCTTTTGAACCTTTATTTTAGCTTCTTGAGGAAGTTGATCCTTCTGAACCTTCGTTTTAGCTTCTTGGGGGAGCCTGAACCTTTTGAACCTTCGTTTTAGCTTCTTGAGGGAGCTTGAACCTTTTGAACCTTCTTTTAGCTTCTCGGGGGAGCCTGAACCTTTTGAGACTTCGTTTTAGCTTCTTGAGGGAGCTTGAACCTTTTGAACCTTCGTTTTAGCTTCTTCAGGGAGTTTGGGCCTTTTGAACCCTGGTTTTTGCTTCTTGAGGTAGTTGAACCTTCTGAACCTTCGTTGTAGCTTCTTGTGGGAGCTTGAACCTTTTGAACCTTCATTTTAGCTTCTTGACGGAGTTTGAACCTTTTGAACCATCGTTCTAGCTTCTTGAGGGAGCTTGAACCTTTTGAACCTTTGTTTTAGCTTCTTGAGGAAGCTTGAACCTTTTGAACCCTTGTTTTGGCTTCTTGAGGAAGCTTGAACCCTCTGAACCTTCGTTTTAGCTTCTTGAGGAAGCTTGAACCTTTTGAACCCTTATTTTAGCTTCTTGAGGAAGTTGATCCTTCTGAACCTTCGTTTTAGCTTCTTGGGGGAGCCTGAACCTTTTGAACCTTCGTTTTAGCTTCTTGAGGGAGCTTGAACCCTTTGAACCTTCGTTTTAGCTTCGTGGGGGAGCCTGAACCTTTTGAGCCTTCGTTTTAGCTTCTTGAGGGAGCTTGAACCTTTTGAACCTTCGTTTTAGCTTCTTGAGGGAGCTTGAACCTTTTGAACACTGGTTTTTGCTTCTTGAGCTAGTTGAACCTTCTGAACCTTCGTTTTAGCTTCTTGTGGGAGCTTGAACCTTTTGAACCTTCATTTTAGCTTCTTGAGGGAGTTTGAACCTTTTGAACCATCGTTCTAGCTTCTTGAGGGAGCTTGAACCTTTTGAACCTTCGTTTTAGCTTATTGAGGAAGCTTGAACCTTTTGAACCCTTCTTTTGGCTTCTTGAGGAAGCTTGAACCCTCTGAACCTTCGTTTTAGCTTCTTGAGGAAGCTTGAACCTTTTGAACCCTTATTTTAGCTTCTTGAGGAAGTTGATCCTTCTGAACCTTCGTTTTAGCTTCTTGGGGGAGCCTGAATCTTTTGAACCTTCGTTCCAGCTTCTTGAGGGTGATTGAACCTTTTGAACCTTCGTTTTAGCTTCTTGGGGGAGCTAGAACCTTTTGAGCTTTCGTTTTAGCTTCTTGAGGGAGCTTGAACCTTTTGAACCTTCGTTTTAGCTTCTTGAGGGAGCTTGAACCTTTTGAACCCTGGATTTGCTTCTTGAGGTAGTTGAACCTTCTAAACCTTCGTTGTACTTCTTGTGGGAGCTTGAACCTTTTGAACCTTCATTTTAGCTTCTTGAGGGAGTTTGAACCTTTTGAACCATCGTTCTAGCTTCTTGAGGGAGCTTGAACCTTTTGAACCTTCGTTTTAGCTTCTTGAGGAAGCTTGAACCTTTTGAACCCTTGTTTTGGCTTCTTGAGGAAACTTGAACCCTCTGAACCTTCGTTTTAGCTTCTTGAGGAAGCTTGAACCTTTCGAACCCTTATTTTAGCTTCTTGAGGAAGTTGATCTTTCTGAACCTTCGTTTTAGCTTCTTGGGGGAGTTTGAACTTTTTGAACCTTCGTTTTAGCTTCTTGAGGGAGCTTGAACCTTTTGAACCTTCGTTTTAAACTCTTGGGGGAGCCTGAACCTTTTGAGCCTTCGTTTCAGCTTCTTGAGGGAGCTTGAACCTTTTGAACCTTCGTTTTAGCTTCTTGAGGGAGCTTGAACCTTTTGAACCCTGGTTTTTGCTTCTTGAGGTAGTTGAACCTTTTGAACCCTTATTTTAGCTTCTTGAGGAAGTTGATCCTTCTGAACCTTCGTTTTAGCTTCTTGGGGGAGCCTGAACCTTTTCAGCCTTCGTTTTAGCTTCTTGAGGGAGCTTGAACCTTTTGAACCTTCGTTTTAGCTTCTTGAGGGAGCTTGAACCTTTTGACCCCTGGTTTTTGCTTCTTGAGGTAGTTGAACCTTCTGAACCTTCGTTGTAGCTTCTTGTGGGAGCTTGAACCTTTTGAACCTTCATTTTAGCTTCTTGAGGGAGTTTGAACCTTTTGAACCATCGTTCTAGCTTCTTGAGGGAGCTTGACCCTTTTGAACCTTCGTTTTAGCTTCTTGAGGAAGCTTGAACCTTTTGAACCCTTGTTTTGGCTTCTTGAGGAAGCTTGAACCCTCTGAACCTTCGTTTTGGCTTCTTGAGGAAGCTTGAACCCTCTAAACCTTCGTTTTCGCTTCTTGAGGAAGCTTGAACCTTTTGAACCCTTATTTTCGCTTCTTGAGGAAGTTGATCCTTCTGAACCTTCGTTTTAGCTTCTTGGGGGAGCCTGAACCTTTTGAACCTTCGTTTTGGCTTCTTGAGGGGAGCTTGAACCTTTTGAACCTTCGTTTTAGCTTCTTGGATGAGCCTGAACCTTTTGAGCCTTCGTTTTAGCTTCATGAGGGAGCTTGAACCTTTTGAACCTTCGTTTTAGCTTCTTGAGGGATTTTGAACCTTTTGAACCCTGGTTTTTGCTTCTTGAGGTAGTTGAACCTTCTGAACCTTCGTTGTAGCTTCTTGTGGGAGCTTGAACCTTTTGAACCTTCATTTTAGCTTCTTGAGGGAGTTTGAACCTTTTGAACCATCGTTCTAGCTTCTTGAGGGAGCTTGAACCTTTTGAACCTTCGTTTTAGCTTCTTGAGGAAGCTTGAACCTTTTGAACCCTTGTTTTGGCTTCCTGAGGAAGCTTGAACCCTCTGAACCTTCGTTTTAGCTTCTTGAGGAAGCTTGAACCTTTTGAACCCTTATTTTAGCTTCTTGAGGAAGTTGATCCTTCTGAACCTTCGTTTTAGCTTCTTGGGGGAGCCTGAACCTTTTGAACCTTCGTTTTAGCTTCTTCAGGGAGCTTGAACCCTTTGAACCTTCGTTTTAGCTTCGTGGGGGAGCCTGAACCTTTTGAGCCATCGTTTTAGCTTCTTGAGGGAGCTTGAACCTTTTGAACCTTCGTTTTAGCTTCTTGAGGGAGCTTGAACCTTTTGAACACTGGTTTTTGCTTCTTGAGCTAGTTGAACCTTTTGAACCATCGTTCTAGCTTCTTGAGGGAGCTTGAACCTTTTGAACCTTCGTTTTAGCTTATTGAGGAAGCTTGAACCTTTTGAACCCTTGTTTTGGCTTCTTGAGGAAGCTTGAACCCTCTGAACCTTCGTTTTAGCTTCTTGAGGAAGCTTGAACCTTTTGAACCCTTGTTTTGGCTTCTTGAGGAAGCTTGAACCTTTTGAGCCTTCGTTTTAGCTTCTTGAGGGAGCTTGAACCTTTTGAACCCTGGTTTTTGCTTCTTGAGGTAGTTGAACATTCTGAACCTTCGTTGTACCTTCATGTGGGAGCTTGAACCTTTTGAACCTTCATTTTAGCTCCTTGAGGGAGTTTGAACCTTTTGAACCATCGTTCTAGCTTCTTGAGGGAGCTTGAACCTTTTGAACCTTCGTTTTAGCTTCTTGAGGAAGCTTGAACCTTTTGAACCCTTGTTTTGGCTTCTTGAGGAAGCTTGAACCCTCTGAACCTTCGTTTTAGCATGTTGAGGAAGCGTGATCCTTTTGAGCCCTTATTTTAGCGTCTTGAGGAAGTTGATCCTTCTGAACCTTCGTTTTAGCTTCTTGGGGGAGCTTGAACTTTTTGAACCTTCGTTTTAGCTTCTTGAGGGAGCTTGAACCTTTTGAACCTTCGTTTTAAACTCTTGGGGGAGCCTGAACCTTTTGAGCCTTCGTTTCAGCTTCTTGAGGGAGCTTGAACCTTTTGAACCTTCGTTTTAGCTTCTTGAGGGAGCTTGAACCTTTTGAACCCTGGTTTTTGCTTGTTGAGGTAGTTGAACCTTTTAAACCCTTATTTTAGCTTCTTGAGGAAGTTGATCCTTCTGAACCTTCGTTTTAGCTTCTTGGGGGAGCCTGAACCTTTTGAACCTTCGTTTTAGCTTCTTGAGGGAGCTTGAACCTTTTCAATCTTCGTTTTAGCTTCTTGGGGGAGCCTGAACGTTTTGAGCCTTTGTTTTAGCTTCTTGAGGGAGCTTGAACCTTTTGAACCTTCGTTTTAGCTTCTTGAGGGAGCTTGAACCTTTTGAACCCTGGTTTTTGCTTCTTGAGGTAGTTGAACTTCTGAACCTTCGTTGTAGCTTCTTGTGGGAGCTTGAACCTTTTGAACCTTCATTTTAGCTTCTTGAGGGAGTTTGAACCTTTTGAACCATCGTTCTAGCTACTTGAGGGAGCTTGAACCTTTTGAACCTTCGTTTTAGCTTCTTGAGGAAGCTTGAACCTTTTGAACCCTTGTTTTGGCTTCTTGAGGAAGCTTGAACCCTCTGAACCTTCGTTTTAGCTTCTTGAGGAAGCTTGAACCTTTTGAACCCTTATTTTAGCTTCTTGAGGAAGTTGATCCTTCTGAACCTTCGTTTTAGCTTCTTGGGGGAGCCTGAACCTTTTGAACCTTCGTTTTATCTTCTTGAGGGAGCTTGAACCTTTTGCACCTTCATTTTAGCTTCTTGGGGGAGCCAGAACCTTTTGAGCCTTCGTTTTAGCTTCTTGAGAGAGCTTGAACCTTTTGAACCTTCGTTTTAGCTTCTTGAGGGAGCTTGAACCTTTTGAACCCTGGTTTTTGCTTCTTGAGGTAGTTGAACCTTCTGACCCTTCGTTGTAGCTTCTTGTGGGAGCTTGAACCTTTTGAACCTTCATTTTAGCGTCTTGAGGGAGTTTGAACCTTTTGAACCATCGTTCTAGCTTCTTGAGGGAGCATGAACCTTTTGAACCTTCGTTTTAGCTTCTTGAGGGAGCATGAACCTTTTGAACCTTCGTTTTAGCTTCTTGTGGGAGCTTGAACCTTTTGAACCTTCATTTTAGCTTCCTGAGGGAGTTTGAACCTTTTGAACCATCGTTCTAGCTTCATGAGGGAGCTTGAACCTGTTGAACCTTCGTTTTAGCTTATTGAGGAAGCTTGAACCTTTTGAACCCTTGCTTTGGCTTCTTGAGGAAGCTTGAACCCTCTGAACCTTCGTTTTAGCTTCTTGAGGAAGCTTGAAGCTTTTGAACCCTTGTTTTGGCTTCTTGAGGAAGCTTGAACCCTCTGAACCTTCGTTTTAGCTTCTTGAGGAAGCTTGAACCTTTTGAACCCTTATTTTAGCTTCTTGAGGAAGTTGATCCTTCTGAACCTTCGTTTTAGCTTCTTGGGGAGCCTGAACCTTTTCAACCTTCGTTCCAGCTTCTTGAGGGGGCTCGAACCTTTTGAACCTTCGTTTTAGCTTCTTGGGGGAGCCAGAACCTTTTGAGCTTTCGTTTTAGCTTCTTGAGGGAGCTTGAACCTTTTGAACCTTCGTTCTAGCTTCTTAAGGGTGCTTGAACCTTTTGAACCCTGGTTTTTGCCTCTTGAGGTAGTTGAACCTTCTAAACCTTCGTTGTACTTCTTGTGGGAGCTTGAACCTTTTGAACCTTCATTTTAGCTTCTTGAGGGAGTTTGAACCTTTTGAACCATCGTTCTAGCTTCTTGAGGGAGCTTGAACCTTTTGAACCTTCGTTTTAGCTTCTTGAGGAAGCTTGAACCTTTTGAACCCTTGTTTTGGCTTCTTGAGGAAGCTTGAACGCTCTGAACCTTCGTTTTAGCTTCTTGAGGAAGCTTGAACCTTTTGAAGCCATATTTTAGCTTCTTGAGGAAGTTGATCCTTCTGAACCTTCGTTTTAGCTTCTTGGGGGAGCTTGAACTTTTTGAACCTTCGTTTTAGCTTCTTGAGGGAGCATGAACCTTTTGAACCTTCGTTTTAAACTCTTGGGGGAGCCTGAACCTTTTGAGCCTTCGTTTCAGCTTCTTGAGGGAGCTTGAACCTTTTGAACCTTCGTTTTAGCTTCTTGAGGGAGCTTGAACGTTTTGAACCCTGGTTTTTGCTTCTTGAGGTAGTTGAACCTTTTGAACCCTTATTTTAGCTTCTTGAGGAAGTTGATCCTTCTGAACCTTCGTTTTAGCTTCTTGGGGGAGCCTGAACCTTTTGAACCTTCGTTTTAGCTTCTTGAGGGAGCTTGAACCTTTTCAATCTTCGTTTTAGCTTCTTGGGGGAGCCTGAACGTTTTGAGCCTTTGTTTTAGCTTCTTGAGGGAGCTTGAACCTTTTAAACCTTCGTTTTCGCTTCTTGAGGGAGCTTGAACCTTTTGAACCCTGGTTTTTGCTTCTTGAGGTAGTTGAACCTTCTGAACCTTCGTTGTAGCTTCTTGTGGGAGCTTGAACCTTTTGAACCTTCATTTTAGCTTCTTGAGGGAGTTTGAACCTTTTGAACCATCGTTCTAGCTTCTTGAGGGAGCTTGAACCTTTTGAACCTTCGTTTTAGCTTCTTGAGGGAGCTTGAACCTATTGAACCCTTGTTTTGGCTTCTTGAGGAAGCTTGAACCCTCTGAACCTTCGTTTTAGCTTCTTCAGGAAGCTTAAACCTTTTGAACCCTTATTTTAGCTTCTTGAGGAAGTTGATCCTTCTGAACCTCCGTTTTAGCTTCTTGGGGGGGCCTGAACCTTTTGAACCTTCGTTTTAGCTTCTTGAGGGAGCTTGAACCTTTTGCACCTTCGTTTTAGCTTCTTGGGGGAGCCAGAACCTTTTGAGCCTTCGTTTTAGCTTCTTGAGAGAGCTTGAACCTTTTGAACCTTCGTTTTAGCTTCTTGAGGGAGCTTGAACCTTTTGAACCCTGGTTTTCGCTTCTTGAGGTAGTTGAACCTTCTGAACCTTCGTTGTAGCTTCTTGTGGGAGCTTGAACCTTTTGAACCTTCATTTTACCTTCGTGAGGGAGTTTGAACCTTTTGAACCATCGTTCTAGCTTCTTGAGGGAGCATGAACCTTTTGAACCTTCGTTTTAGCTTCTTGAGGTAGTTGAACCTTCTGAACCCTGGTTTTTGCTTCTTGAGGTAGTT
>JAXFYN010001369.1:0-32272 GCA_036172215.1 Camellia granthamiana | reverse complement strand
TTCTTTGCATGTATGTACATAAAAGCTTCCAATTCTTCATTTTCATCTCAATTTATGTTCTTGACCACTATCAAACCTTGAATTCACAATATTACAAACTTAATTCATAAATCTTTGCTCAAATACTCATCTATGAGCTTCAATTCTTCCAAATTATAGCAAATTCTTGAGCCCAGCCTCTCAAAGCTTGAGCTCCTTAGCAAGATCTTCAAGATTGGCCCTTCTCTCTCTCTAAACTTGGTTCTCTCTCTCTCTCTAAGGTGTGATTTCAGCCAAATGAGTTCAAAGAGAGGAGCTAAGTGTATATAAGCCTATTTATAGGCTCTCTTAATCGCACATCATTAACACTAATTAATTAAGCACCATTACATCAGTTTAATCTAATTAATCTGATCCAAATCAATTTTCAATTAAATTTCACCGTAGGCTCTAAAAATTACACTAATCACAATGGCGTAATCAATTTCGGGTTCTGTGGCCGATAGGGCCTTCAATTTAAATTCTAAAGCAGATAATCAAACAGATTTTTCTACGGTGAACAGATAGAAATTCAAAACCATATATTTTCATATAAATGGCACTCAAAATCATATCAAACACATAATCACAATCATAATCAAGATTAATTAGCATAACACGGACCAGGGTTATCACACTTTGGCCTAGGTGCCCAACTGCCTGCCAAGATGTTACAAAGTGCCGGCAAGGGTGTACCATGGTCGGCCTAGGTGTGCAGTGGTTGGCCTAGCTATGCATGCAAGATAGACTAAAGGGCAAGTGATCATGCAAGGTAGGCCAAGGTGAGATACGATGCTTGGCCTAGGTGTGAGGTCTAGGCAAGAGTGGTCTCAGTGACCACACTTAGGGAAATAGTGAAGTCTGGAAATCTGGGTTTCCTCTTGAAGAACATGAAGAACATGAATGCTAAAATCATAACTTCTTATTCAAAATCTGAGATTTCATGATATGAGTTCAAAAACATAGAGCTAGGTACCCATACTTGGAGATTTCATGAAAACAAATACAAAAACATGGAACTTGATACAAACTTTCGGATCAAAACATGGTTTTCTTACAAGAACATCACTTTCTCTTTCTAAAACAAAACTTTAAATCAATGCATGGCTCATGAATCATGCTAGATCATGCAATGTGATCAGATCAACATAAATAACAACAAGAGTAGATCAAGAATCTAATCTCAAAATGCAAATCCAACGGTTCAAACTCTAAGGATCAAGCTTGGAAAACTAGTTCTCACTCTAAGAACTCCTTCTTCTTCCTAGAGCTTCTCTCTCCACAAGGCAAAGATATGGTAAATGATATGGGTTCCTCATTGCTAGCTGGCTAATACCCACTTCTGGGACATGTGGCATCATCTGATCAAATCTCCTCAAAAAGGTGCCAGAGTGAAAAGACAAGAGTATGACAAAGTGTGTATAACAAGTAAGATGGCATGGGAACTCTGATAAGGCAATGATCCCGAATCAAACATAGGCTTCGAGCAAGTAAGGTCTTCTTGATCTCAGCTAGGAAGGATAATACTTGGCCTAGATATGCCACACCTTGGCCTAGGTCGTCCAGGTCAAGGACCAAAATTGATAGGTGCACAACAAGGCTGAAAGGTTCAACGATCAAAGATCTCAAATGCCTAGATGATAAACATCTCGACCTAGATGATACACATCTTGGCTTGCACACCTCGGCCTAGATGATGCACATCTCGGCCAATATACCTAGGTGATGGTGGAGGTCAACCAAGGTGGTTCGAAGATGGTCCTAGGTGTTGGCGTTCAACGGCCTAGGTGTAAGAGGTTCAAAGGTGTGACCTAGGCTTGAGACAACAAGGATAGATGACCTAGGCTCAACGCACAAAGTAAGGAACAAAGCATGTATATAACACTTAGGCATAACATAATAGCACAAAACCAAACAGGGACCTTTACTTAGGCAAATCAAATCAAAGTTGACATATGCAAGCTTAACAAGGCAAAAATCATGTAACTGCATATGAGCATGATTAAGACAAGAATGAGGGTTGTTATAAATTTATAGGAAATTTACTGATTAATTTACTAAGTAATGTACTGAGAATTTACTTAGTAATTTGTTGAGTAATTTATTAAAAATTTACAGGGAATTTACGAAGAATTTATTGAGAATTTACTTTTAATTTGTTGAGAATTTACTGAGTAATTCAATGTGTAATTTATTGAGAATTTATTGGTAATTTACTGAGAATTTACTGAAAATTTACGGAGAAATTTAATGAGAATTTACTGAGTAATTTATTGAGAATTTATAGAGAATTTACTAGAAATTTATTGTGTACTTTGCGGAGAATTTTCTGAGAATTTACTAATTAAGTTACTGAGAATTTACTAAGTAATTTACTGAGAATTTACTGAGTAATTTATTAGGAATTTAGTGAGAATATACAGGGAATTTACTGAATAATTTACTGAAAATTTACTAAGTAATTTATTGAGAATTTACAAGGAATTTACTGTGTAATTTACAGGGAATTTACTGTGTAATTTACTGAGAATTTACTGTTAATTTACTGAGTAATTTACTGAGTAATTTATTAAGAATTTTTTGAGCAATTTACTGGGAATTTACTAAGCAATTTACTAAGAATTTACTGAGAATTTACTGAGTACTTTGTGAGAATTTAATGAGTAATTTAATGTATAATTTACTAAAAATTTACTTGGTAATTTACTGACTAATATACAAAGTAATTTACTGTGAATTTACAGAGAATTTACTAAGTAATTGACGGAGAATTTACTAAGAAATTTACTTATAATTTACAGGAAATGTACTGAATAATTTACTGAGAATTTGTTGAGTAATTTGCAGAGTATTTTACAGAGTAATTTACTGAGAATTTACTGAGTAATTTTCTGAGAATTTACTGGGAATTTATTAAGAAATTTACTAAGAATTTACAGAGTAATTTACTGAGAATTTACTAAGAAATTTACTGAGAATACTGAGTAATTTACTGAGAATTTGCTGGAAATTTTGCTGAGAATTTACTGAGTAATTTATGGAGAATTTACTAAGTAATTGACGAAGAATTTACTGAGTAATGTACGGAGTAATTTATTGAGAATTTACTGGGTAATTTGCTGAGTAATTCACAGAGAATTTACTAATAATTTACTGAGTAATTTGCTGAGAATTTATTAAGTAATTTACTAAGAATTTACTAGGAATTTACTGAATAATTTTTTGGGAATTTACTTAGTATTTTACTGGAAATTTACTGAGAATTTACTAAGTAATATATAGATTAATTTATAGAGAATTTACATAGAATTTAATGGGAATTTACTGAGTAATTTATTGAGAATTTATTGAGAATTTAATGAGAATTTAATGAGTAATTTGCTGAGAATTTACTGAGAATTTAAGGGGAATTTACTGAGCACTTTATTGAGAATTTTCTTGGAATTTCCTGAGTAAGTTACTGAGAATTTACTGAGTAATTTACTGAAAATTTACTGAGTAATTTTGCTAAGTAATTTATTTAGAATTTACTGAGTAATTTGCTAAGAAATTTCTGGGAATTTACGGAGTAATTTATTGAGAATTTACTTAGTAATTTACTGAGTAATTTACAAAGAATTTACTGATAATTTATCGAGAATTTACTGAGAATTTACTGAGTAGTCTACAGAAAATTTACTAAGTAGTCTATAGAGAATTTACTTGAAATTTACGGAGATTTTACTTGGAATTTACTGTGCACTTTGCTGAGAATTTAATGGAAATTTACTAAGTAATTTATCGAGAATTTATTGATTAATTTATTGAGAATTTACTAAGTAATTTATTGAGAATTTATTGGGAATTTACTGAGTAATTTCTTAGGAATTTACTGAGTAATTTATTGAAAAACGTACTAATTAATTTACTGAGAATTTACTGAGTAATATACTGATAATATACTGAGAATTTACTGAATAATTTATTAGGAATTTACTGAGTAATTCATTGAGAAATTTATTAAGAATTTTCTGAGTAATTTATTGAAAATTTACTGAGTAATTTAATGGGAATTTGCTAAGTATTTACTGAGAATTTACAGAGTGATTTACTGAGAATTTACTGAAAATTTAATCCAAATTTACTAAGTAATTTACGTAGAATTTACTAAGAATTTTCTGAGTAATTTACAGAAAATTTACTGAGAAATTACTGAGTAATTTACGGGGAATTTACTTAGTAATTTTTCTGAGTAACGTACAAAGAATTTACTGAGTAATTTGTTGAGTAATTTACAGAGTAATTTATTGAGAATTTATTAAGTAATTTGCTGAGAATTTTTTGTGAATTTATTGAGTAATTTACTGAAAATTTACTGCGTAATTTACTGAGTAATTTGCTGTGAATTTACTGAGTAATTTTTTGTATAATTTACTGGGAATTTACTAAGTAATTTACTGAGAATGTACTAATGATTTATTGAGTAATGTACTTAGAATTTACTGGGAATTTAATGAGTAACTGAGTAATTTATTGAGAATTTACTTAGTAATCTACTGAAAATTTATAGAGAATTTACTTGGAATTTACTAAGTGATTTACTAATAATTTACAAGGAATTTACTGAGTACTTTAATGAGAATTTAATGGGAATTTACGAAGTAATTATTGAGAATTTACTAAGTAATTTACTAAGTGATTTTCTAGGAATTTACTGAGTAATTTATTGAGAATTTACTAAATAATTTTTTGAGAATTTACTGAGAATTTACATGAAATTTACTGAGTAATTTACTAAGAATTTACTAAGTAATTTTTTGATTAATATACGGAGACTATACTAAGGGAATTTAATTACTAATTTACTGAGAATTTACTAAAAAATTTCTTGGAATTAATTGAGGATTTACTGGAATTTACTCAGTAATTTTCTGAGAATTTACTATGTAATTTACTAAGAATTTACTGAGTAATTTACTGAGAATGTACTGAGTAATTTACTCTGAATTACTGAGAATTTACTGGAAATTTTCTGAGTATTTTTCTGAGAATTTACTGGGAATATACTGAGAATTTAATGAGTGCATTATTGAGAATTTACTAAGTAATTTATTGAGAATTTAGTGGTAATTTGCTGATAATTTACTGGTAATTTACTAAGTAATTTATTAAGAATTTAATTAGTAATTTACTGAGAATTTACTAAGTAATTTATTGAGAATTTACGGAGAATTTTTACTGGGAATTCACTGAGTAATTTTCTGGGAATTTACTGAGTAATTTTCTGGGAATTTACTGAGAATTTACTAAGAATTTACTGAGTAACTTATTAAGTAATTTACTGAGAATTTACTGAGTAATTTGTTGAGAATTTATTGATAATTTACTGGGAATTTACTAAGTAATTTATTGAGTAATTTTCTGAGAATTTACTGAGAATTTATTGAGTAATTTACTTAGAATTTATTGAGTAATTTACTAAGAATTTACTTAAAGTTTACTAAGTAATTTACTGAGAAATTAGTAGGAATTTACTGAGTAATTTATCGAGAATTTACGACGAATTTACGAAGAATTCCCTGGGAATTTACAGAGTAATTTACAAAGAATTTACTGAGTAATTTATTGAATAATTTACTAAGTATTTATTAGGAATTTACTGAGTAATTTACTGAAAAATGTACTGAGGAATTTACAAAGAATTTACTCAGTAATATACTGAGAATTTTCTAAGTAATTTACTAGGAATTTACTGAGTAATATACTGGAAATTTACTGAGCATTTACTAAAAATTTACTGGATAATTTATTTAGAATTTACTGAGTAATTTACTGAGAATTTACTGAAATTTTATTGGGATTTTACTGAGAATTCACTCAGAATTTACTAAATAATTTACTGAGAATTTATTAAGTAATTTATTGGGAATTTACTGAGTAATTTATAGTGAATTTGCTGAGATTTTACTAAGTAATTTACAAAAAAATTACTGAGTAATTTACTACAAATTTGCTGAGTAATGTACAGAGAATTTACTAAGTAATTTGTTGAGTAATTTACAGAGTAATTTAATGAATTATTTACTAACAATTTACTGCGAATTTATTGAGTAATTTACTGAGAATTTTTTGTTACTTTACTGAGTAATTACTGAAAATTTACTGAGAATTTACTAAGTAATTTACTGAGAACTTACTGGAAATTTACTGAGAATTTATTGTGTAATTTACTAGAATTCTCTGGTAATTTACTAAGTAATTTCCTCAGTAATGTACTGAGTAATTTACTAAGATTTTATGAGTAATTTACTGAGAATGTATTTAATAATTTACTGAGAATTTACTTAGTAATTTACTAAGAATATACGGAGAATTTACTTGGAATTTACTGAAAGTTTACTAAGTAATTTACTTAGAATTTACTGAGAACTTACTTGGAATTTAATGAGTATTTTATTGAGAATTTACTGGAAATTTACTAAGTAAGTTACTGAGAATTTACTAAGTAATTTACTGAGAATTTATTGAATAATTTACTTAGAATTTACAGGGAATTTCCTAATTAATTTATTGAGAATTTACTCAGAACTTACTGAGTAATTTACTTAAAAATGTACTAAATAATTTACTGAGTATTTTATTGAGAATTTACTGAGTAATTTTTTGAGAATTCACTAAGTAATTTTCTGATTAATTTACGAAGACTTTATTGAGAATTTACTAGGAATTTATTTACTGAGTCATTTACTGTGAACTTACTAGAAATTTACAGAATAAATTTCTGAGAATTTTATTGAAATTTATTGAGTAATTTACTGAGAATTTACTAAGTAATTTTTTGAGAATATACTAAGGAATTTACTGAGTAATTTTCTAAGAATTTACTGAGTAATTTATGAGGAATTTACTGAGAATTTACTGAGTACTTACTAAGAATTTTCTGAGCAATTTATTGAGAATTTATTGGGAATTTACTGATTAACTTACTATGAATTTATTGAGTAATTTATTTAGAATTTGCGAAAAATTTACTGGGAATTCAATGATAATTTACTGAGTAATTTATTAAGAATTTAAGGAGAATTTACTTGGAATTTACTAGGAATTTACTGAGTAATTTACTCTATACTTTACTGAGAATTTACTAGAAATTTACCAAGTAAGTTACTGAGAATTTACTGAGTACTTTATTGAGAATTTACTGAGTAATTTACTGAGAATTTATTAGGAATATATTGGGAATTTACTGAGATTTTACTAAGTAATTTTCTGAGTAATCTATTGAGAATTTGCTGCGAATTTAGTGAGTATTTTATTGAAAATTTACTTAGAATTTACTGGAAATTTACTAATTAATTTTCTAGGTAATTTACTTAGAATTTACTGTGAATTTAGTGAGTAATTTACTGAAAATTTACTTAGAATTTACTGTGAATTTACTGAGTAATGTACTGCGAATGTACTGAGTAATTACTGGGAATTTTATGGAAATTTTCTAAGTAATTTACTGAGTAATTTACTGAGAATTTACTGGGAATTTACTGAGTAATTTACTGAGAATTTACTGGGAATTTACTGAGTAATTTGCTGAGAATTTACTAAGTACTTTAATGTGTAATTTACAAAGAATTTACTATTAATTTATAGAGTAATTTACTAAGTAATTTATTGAGAATTTACTAAGTAATTTAGTGAGAAATTTACTTATAATTTACTGGTAATGTACTGATTAATTTACTGAGAATTTACTGAGCAATTTACGAAGAATTTACTGAGTAATTTACTGCGTAATTGACGAAGAATTTACTGAGTAATTTACTGAGAATTTACAAAGTAAGTTATTGAGTAATTTACTAGGAATTTACTGAAAATAGTATGAGAATTTACTGTGTAATTTATAGAGAGTTTATTGATAATTTACATAGTAATTTATAGAGAATTTTCTAAGTAACGTACATAGAATTTATTGAGTAATTTACTGAGAATTTGTTGGGAATTTTTTGAGTAATTTGTTGAGTAATTTGTTAAGGAATGTACTGAGAATTTACTGAGTAATTCGTTCAGTAATTTACAGTGTAATTTACCTTGAATTTACTGAGAATTTTCCGGGAATTTACTGAGAAATTTACAGAGAGTTTTCTGAGTAATTTATTGGGAATTCACTGAGTAATTGTAGACACCCCATTTTTGACCGTCCTCAAGACTTGGTTGTGCTTGTAGGTACACCCAACAACTGGTTCGATTGCTCGCCCAGCATTCGACTGTCGCGGCGGAACGTCACTGGTTCGAGTTTCCCGGACCTTGTATCTTTTCTATCTCTTTTTTGGACCCTAATTTGGTCCTTTCAGAGTGGCCCTCTTGGTGCACTGTCGGCCATGGCATGGCACTGCCGGCCATGGATTTGCCCCTGCCGGCCACTGATGAAGCCCTGCCGGCCATCAGTGTGGCACTGCCGGCCATTACTGATGGCCGGCACCCCCCTGTCTCAGCTGGTTTCCAGGCAGATCTTTTGAGCCAGCTGGATTTTCATTTGCTCCCCTCCATACACGTGTATGGAGGGATGGAAGCCTTGAAAAGCTTGTTCAAGAAGCTTTGGCTTGGCTTTGCTCTATATAAGGAAGAGGCTTCTTCCTTATACCAAGTTCAGAGTTTTTGAAGAGCAAAAACTCTCTTTCTCTCTATATTGCTTGTGTTTTGTGCCTTAAGGTTGGATTTCCTTGCACTTTTGCACTACAACATATAGATATACACCACCACCATTGGATCAAGCTTCTTGGGAGGTCTTCTTGAGGTCTGAAAGTAAGCTTCCACCCCCTGAACTTGCTCATTTCGAAGAGGGTCTTTAAGGGTGAGCATTTCCCCCATTTTTTACATTTTCTTGCACCTTGCTTTAGCCCTCTTTACATATTGTTTTAGGCTTTGCTTATAACTGAAAAAAGTCTTATTTTTGAGTGCTTTTTAAGTTTGGTTAAGGTCATTTTGCTGTTTGGGGTGTGTAGCCCCCTTGCATGCTTGGTTTGGCTTTGTTTTAAGCCATATTTGGAGGCCTCCGAGATAGCCTTGGTTTGGCCTTCCTACCACTAAAATCCAGTGGATTTTCAGTGGTAGAGGTGTGGTTTTGAGGTCCCAAATCAAAGGGGGTAGTCCCCTCTCTTTGTATTCCTCTTTGCTTGCATTTTTGGCCTTCCAAAGGACCATCCCTCTATGCATATTTGAGGCTTGGTCCAGACCCTTTTTTGTGACTTCTAAGACCTGCCTTGGCCCTGTCCAAGGCTGGTTTGGTCATGCCTTGCTTGCATCTAGCATGTGTAATGTAACTCCATTTATAGCTCATCAAAGTAGCATGTGTGCATAGTCTTTGTTGAGTCCATTTCAGTCCATTTTTGGTGATGTTTTACCATGCCATAAAGCTATTTTGGGTTGGTTTTGTTACTCCATGTTTGCATGATGCACTTGTAGTGTAAATCCCCTAAACTAGCTTCATATGCTCCATGCCTTGCCATGTCATTTTAGCTTGTTTGGTTTACATTTTAGCATGTATTTGGTCATCATTTGGCATGTTATGACCTTATCCATAGTTGGTTTGACCATCCTTTGCATGCTCCATATAGGTGTAGAACAAATCTTGTTTACTAGCCCTTTTGTGCATGATGTTTTGACTCATCATACTAGCATATTTTGGCTTTGCTCAAACCTGATTTTATGCTTATTTTGAAGTGTTCTAGGACTTTTTTAGGCTGCCATGGCCATATCACTCATGCTTTGTATAGCTATAGTGTAAATGCTTAGGCTAGTCTTGGGCTTTGAGGCCTCTACCATGCCATACATGTGATGTTTGCATGCTTTGCCCTCATTCCACATGCTATTTCAGTCCATGAAATGTTGTTGTTCACTTGCATTTGACATGCTTTGAATGCTTTACATAGCTTGTGCTTTATGCCTCAAGAGTGGACTTGTGTGCATGCCACTTAGCCTAAGCCTTTGGCTCATCATTTCAGTGCATTTTGGGTCCTAATATACCATAATGTAACTCTGTTTTTGGTCATCCAAGTCATGCCATGATTGGTTCTCATAGGTGTAGTGCATTGCCTCTTTCGTAGCCTTGCATGTCCTACGTTTTAGCATTGTATGCTCGCTTGTTTTGGCTTACTTCCATGCATGTTTTAGTCTCATATTGACATGTACTAGGATTGTTTTGGGTTGGCCTTGCCATATCCTTCATGCTTTGTATAGCTGTAGTGTAGTTGGCTTTGCAAGCTTTGTGTTTCGGTGATTCATGCATGCTATCCTTGAGCTATTTAGATGACTTGGCATCATTTAATACTTCATTTCAGAGCATGTACCATTGTTACATTCCCACTTCATTCATGCTTCAAGTGTCTTTGAATGTCGCGCATTATTGCCTAGTTTAAGGCTTAGCTTGTATGCTTGTATGCCTAGGTATTTGAGCCTTCATTCCAGCATGTTTAAGTCCTTGTTTAGGCTTAGTTAAGCTCTGTCCATGCTTAGTTCATGCATTCGTGCCATGTATTGCATGCCTCCTTTGCATTACTCTTTGCTAGCTTTCATGATTTAGGACCTTCGCATACTTTACTTGTGTTGTTTAAATGATTTGGCATCATTTATCATCTCATTTCAGTGCATATAGTGTTGTTACACCTGCACATTTGTCACTTCTTAGGCACTTTTGAGAGTTGCCCTTTTAGGCCCCTTTGATGAATCTTTCACATTTTGCATGCTTGAGTGTGTTGTGCGGCTCAATTCATCGCATTGGCTACTAATTTGGACCTAGTTGAGAGTTGTCCATCTCTAGTGTAAGCCCATTTCACCATGTTGTCGCATGCTTGTTACATGTAGTATGTTGCTGCATACTTGCTTAGCTTTACATGCCTTGCATGTTCATGTGTTCATATTGCATTTTGTCATAGGTTGTCGCCTCACATTATGCTTATATGCTTGTTGCATGTTTGGTTTAGTTGCATGTTTGCATACTTAGGTCATGTTGCATGTTTGCCATGCTTATGTGTTGCATTGTTTGGATTAAGTGTTAATCCGAGCACGAGGAATGAGGGACGTTTCATACTCCGAGTGATGGAACGTGTCTCAATTCTCGGTTGCCGAAGCTCTTGATGATCCATGATGGAGTTCTAGGCTTTGCTTGCTTTATTTGTGCATTCATTTCCATATTGATTTGCACAAGTTGGATCTTTGGCCATCATGCATCGGAATGCGTGATTGATGGTCATGGACCCAACTTGGCCTCTCCCTTGATGTTTTGAGGTGATTTGGAGTGCCATGGTGCGTACATGCCCTTGAGAGACCCTCCATTTTCTCTATTTTGTGCTTCGTTGCAGTTTGGTGTCACAGCACACCGGTGGCCGGCAGCCTGCCATTGATGGCCGGCAGTGTGCCACCCTTGGCCGGCAGTGGGCCATCTCTGGCCGGCAGTACTCCTCCCATGGCTGGCAGGCCACTGGTAGCTTCCCCTGCAGTGTTTTGGTAAGTTGCAGCAACAAGCACTGGAAGACACCCTGTAAACAGAGCCCCTAAAGAGCAACCGGAAGGCCTTCCAAAGCGAGGAATCGAAGCGAGCATGCATGCCTCCCTTCTTCAAACAGAGCTGGAATAGCATCATTTACCGCTTTCCCTATTTGCTTGTCATCATTCATTAATTAGTTAATTGATTTGTTAATTAATTAAGTTTTGTAATAATTAGTTGTAGCTAGTTATTCATTTGGTTTTGTAATATTTAATTAGCTCGTGAGTTAGTTAATTAGGTGTCTTGTATTATTTATTCGGACCCTCCGAGTGAGGGCCAATGTTGTAATAAGTGTGCGTGGGTGTGTGTATGTTTTCCAACCTCACGTCTTTCTTCCCTTTTATTTAACTGCTTACGATGGTTAGATTTAGGGCATATCTCAATTAGCATTCTTATGCTATGCATGCGTGCATCCATTCATCTGTATTGCATGCACCGGGCTCGGCGCATCATGCTAACTGCATTGTATTTCAAATTCAACTTGAATACGTGTTACTTGTCACATTCCACATGCCATCCTAGGATTAGTCGAGCCTATTCTAGGTTGCATTTTGTATGCGATGCATTAGGCATTTAACATGGACTTGGATCATGCATGATTGCTAACGAGTTCTCTGTTTTGGCACAGAGTACGATGTAAGTATTTATGCTTTAGCATCTCACATGAGTGTGAACGTTAACATGATAGCATGCTTACCATGTGGCTAAATGCTTAGTTGATATAACTGCCTGAATGCTTGTGGGTGAAGGTTGGATTACTTGAATTGGGATAATTCATTGAAATCCGCATTTTAGCCTACTTACGAGTAGCAAACTTCAAACCATTTTCCAAACGGACGGATATGCAATGCTTTGTTTCAAATTAGGCGATCTAGTCTATACTTGTTTTGCTGTGCGCATCACATAGTAATTCTAGCTAATTAATCGGAATAAGAACGCATGTGTTTTAAAAAACGAGATATCATTGTTAGTAGAGGCCGATCTTCGGATCGGGCGAGAGGGGGTGCTCATAGCTGACCTTCCCCAATCGTACCCAAGTTCCCAAGCCGAGGCAACTTTGGTGATGACGGACACGTGGCCTTTGGCACTGAGTCAGGGTTTTCTAAATTCCCCCATAAAAAAATATTTAGGTGGCGACTCTGTATCTAGCAAAGCAGTCCATGTTTGGCACTTCTTTTCTAAAAATCTGTTTTTCTCAAAATGATTTGCCGGATTTGGACTCTTTGGTTTAAGATTAAGGACTGTGACAAATCGAGTCCGAACTGTAACCCACATGAGGTCCCTCGCGGGCTTGTTACAGTAATTTGTTGAGTAATGTACTGAGAATTTACAGAGTAATTTGCTGGGAATTTACTGAGTAATTTACTAAGAATTAGCTGAGAATTTACTACGTAATTTACTTAGAATTTATTGGTAATTTACTGAGTAGTGTACTGCGTAATTTTCTGAGAATTTACTTACAATTTACTATGTAATTTACGGAATAATTTACATAGAATTTACTGGGAATTTACTGAGTATTGACAGTGAATTTTCTGAGTAATATATGGAGAATTTACAGAGTAAACCAGAGTAACTGACGGAGAATTTACTGAGTAATTTACTCAAAATTTGATGGGAATTTACTGAGAATTTACTTAGTAATTTACTAGGAATTCACTAAGCAATTTGCTGAGCAATTTACTTAGAATTTACAAATAATTTACTGAGAATTTACTAAATAATTTATTGGGAATTTACTGTGTAATTTGCTGAGAATTTACAGAGTAATTTATTGAGAATATACTGGAATTTACTGAGTAATTTACTAAGTAATGTATTGAATAATTTACAGAGAATTTACTGAGTAATATATTGAGAATTTACTAAGTTAGTTATAAGGAATTTACTAAGTAAATTACAGATTAATTTACGGAGAATTTACAGAGTAATTTACTGAGAATTTACTTGGAATTTACTGAGTACTTTACTGAGAATTTTCTTGGAATTTCCTGAGTAAGTTTCTGAGAATTTACTGAGTAACTTATTGAGAATTTACTGAGTAATTTACTGAGAATTTACTAAGTAATTTTCTGAGAATTTATCGGGAATTTACTGAATAATTTACTGAGTAATTTACTGAGAATTTACTGAGAAATTTATTGAGAATTTACTGGGAATTTACTAACTATTTTACGGAGAATTTACCAAGTAATTTACTGAGAATTTACTCAGTAACTCACTGAGTAATTTACAGGGAATTTACTGATAATTTACAAAGAATTTACAAAGTAATTACTAAGGATTTACTGAGTAATCTACTTATAATTTACGAAAAATTTACTAGGAATTTACTGATAATTTTAGAGTAATTTATTGAGAATTTACTAGGAATTTACTGAGTACTTTTTTGAAAATTTACTGGGAATTCACTAAGTAAGTTAATGAGAGTTTACTGAGTAATTTATCGAGAATTTACTGAGCAATTTTCTGGGAATTTACTGAGAAATTTACTGAGAATTTACTGGAAATTTATTAGGTAATTAGCTGAGAATTTACTAAGAATTTATTGAGTAATATACTGAGAATTTACTGAGTAATTTACTTTTCTAAGTAAATTACTGATTAATTTACGGTGATTTTACTGAGAATTTAATAGGAATTTACTGAGTACTTTACTGAGAATTTTCTTGCAATTTACTGAGTAAGTTACTGAGAATTTACAGGGTAATTTACTGAGTAGTTTATTGAGAATTTGCAGAGAATTTATTGGGAATTTACTCAGTAATTTACTGAGAATTTACTGAGTAATTTACTTAGAATGTACTGAGAAATTTACTCAGAATTTACTGTGAATTTACTGAGTAATTTTCTGAGAATTTATTGAGTTATTTCCTGAGAATTTACTAATAACTGACTTGGAATTTACTAAGACTATACTAGGAATTTTCTTAATAATTTACCGGCAATTTATTACGTAATTTACTGAGTAATTTGTTGAGAATTTACAGGGAATTTACTAAGTAATTTGCTGAGTATTTTACGGAGAATTTACTGAGTAATTTTCTGAGAATTTACTAGGAATTTATTGAGAATTTTCTGAGCAATTTTCTGGAAATTTAATGGGTTTACAACAAATTTACTAAGTAATTTGCTGAGTAATTTATTAAAAATTTACTGAGTAATTTGCTAAGAATTTGCTAAGAATTTACTGAGAAATTTGCAGAGAATTTATTGAGTAATATACTGAGTAATTTAATGAGAATTTACTATGTAATTTACTAAGAATTTACTAAGCAATTTACGAAGAATTTACTGAGTAATTTACTTAGAATTTACTAATAAATTACATAGAATTTACAGGAAATGTACTGATTAATTTACTAAGAATTTACTGAGTGATTTACTGGGAATTTGTTGAGTATTTACGGGGAATTTACTGAGTAATTTATTGAGAATTTATTGAGCAGTTTAAAGTGAATTTACTGGAAAATTACTGAGTAATATACTGAGAATTTATTAGTTAATTTACGGAGAATTTACTGTGTAATTTACTGAGAATTTACTAAAAATTTACTGAGAATTATTAAGTAATTTATTGGGAATTTACTTAGTAATGTACGGAGTAATTTACTGAGTAATTTGTTTAGTATTTTATGGAGTAATTTGCTGAGAAATTTACTGAGTAATTTACTGAGAATTTTCTAAAATTTATAGAGAATTTACTGGGAATTTACAAAGTAATTTATAGAAAATTTACTGAATAATTTACTAAGTAATTGATGAAGAATTTACAGAGAATTTACTGGAAATTTATTGAGTAATGTATTAAGTACTTTGCTGAGTAATTTACAAAGGAATTTACTGAGAATTTGCTGGGAATTTACTGAGTATCTTACTGAGAATTTATTGGGAATTTATTTAGTATGTTATTGAGAATTGACTGAGTAATTTCTGAAAATTTACGAAAAATTTACTATGAATCTACTGAAAATTTACTGGGAATTTACAGAATAATTTACTAAGAATTTACTAACTAATTTTCTGAGAATTTACTGGGAATTTATATCGAATTTACTCAGAATTTGCTGAGGAATTTATACAGAGTTTACTGAGAATTTACTTAGTAATTTATTAAGAATTTGTTGAGAATTTACTGAGTGATTTACAGAGAACTTACAGAATAATTTACTGAGAATTTAATGAGAATTTTCTGAGTAATTTGCTGAGTAATTTACTGGGAATTTATTGAGTAATTTATTGAGAATTTTCTAAGTAATTTACTGAGAATACTAAGTAATTTACAGAGAGTTTACTGAGTAATTGACGAGGAATTTATTGAGAATTTACTAGGAATTTTTTGAGTAATGTACTGAGTAATTTACATAGAATTTACTAAGAATTACTGAGTAATGTACTGAGTAATTTTCTTAGAATTTACAGGGAATTTACTGAGTATATTACTGAGAATTTACTGGGAATTAACTGAGTAAGTTATTGAGAATTGACTGAGTAATTTACTAAGAATTTACAGAAAATTTACTTGAAAATTACTGAGAATTTACTGGGAATTTACTGACTAATTTACTTAGAATTACTAACTATTTTACTGGGAATTTATTGAGTAATTTACTGAGAATTTGTTGAGTAATTTATAGAGAATTTACTGAGAATTGACTTAGTAATTTATGAAGAATTTATTGAGAATTTACTGAGTGATTTACAAAGAATTTATTGCATCATTTACTGAGTAATTAACTTAGAGTTTTCTGAGTAATTTACTAGGAATTTAATGAGTAATTTATTGAGTAATGTACTGAGAATTTACTAAGTAATTTGTTGAGAAATTTACAGAGTAATTTACTGGGAATTTACTGAGTAATTTATGGAGAATTTACGTAGAATTTCCTATGAATTAGCTGTGTAATTTAATGAGAATTTACTGAGTAATTTAAAGTGTATTTACTTGGAATTCAATTAGTAATTTACCGAGAATTTACTGGGAATTTACTGAGAAATTTATGGAGAATTTACATGGAATTTACTGAGTAATTTATTACGAATTTATTGAGTAATGTACTGAGTAATTTACTAAGAATTTACTGTGTAATTTGTTGAGTATTTTACAGAGTAATATACTGGGAATTTATTGAGTAATTTACTGAGCAATTTACAATGAATTTACTGAGTAATTCACTGAGAATTTTCTAGTAATTTACTAACTAATTTACTGAGAATTTAATAAGTAATTTACTAACTAATTTTCTAGGAATTTACTTAGTAATTTACGGAGAATTTAATAAGTAATTGATGAAGAATTTACTAAGAATTTAATGGAAATTCACAGAGTAATTTAAAAAGAATTTACAGAGAATTTACAGTGTAATTTACTAAGAATTTACTGAGTAATTTTTTGAGAATTTACTGAGTATTTTTTTGAGAATTTACTGAGTATTTTTCTAAGAATTTACTGGTAATTTACTGAGTATAATACCCAGAATTTATTGGGGAATTTACTAAGTAAGTTACTGAGAATTGATTGAGTAATTTCCCATGAGAATTAGCAGAGTAATTTACTGAGTAATTACTGAGAATTTACTCGATATTCTTACTGGGAATTTACTTAGAAATTACCTGAGAATTTACTTTGTAATTTATAGAGAGTTTACTGCAGTGATTTATAGAGAATTTACTAAACAATTTACTGAGAATTTACAGAGTAATTTACTGAGAGTTTTCTGAATAATTTCACTAGAATTTCTTTAGAGCAATTTAGTTGAGTAATGTACTGAGAATTTACTAAGTAATTTGTTGAGTAATTTACAGTATAATTTACTAGGAACTTACTAAGTAAATTTACTGGAAATTTACTGAGTAATTACTGAGAATTTACTAAGTAATTTATTAAGAATTTATTGGGAATTTATTGAGTAATCAACTTACAATTTATGAGAGAATTTACTGAAAATTTACAGAGTAATTTACTGAGAATTTACTTGGAATTTACTGATTAATTTTCTTGTAATTTACTGGGAATTTACTGAGTAATTTTCTAAATAATTTACTAAGAATTTAATGGGAATTTAATGAGTAATTTACTGAGAATTTACCGAGTAATTTACAGTGAATTTACTGAGTAATTTGTTGCTAATTTCCTGGGAATTTACTTAGTGAGTTACTGAGAATTTACTTTGTAATTTTCTGAGGATTTACTGAGTAATTTAATGGGATTTTACTGAGTATTTACTGAGTAATTACTAAGAATTTACTAAGTAATTTACTGAGAATTTACTGAGTAATTTACAGAGATATTATTGAGTAATTTACTGAAAATTTACTTAGAATTTACTAGGAATTTACTGAGTAATTTATTGAGAATTACTGAGAATTTTTTGAGTAATTTACTGAGAAATTTATTGAGAATTTACTAGGAATTTACTAACTATTTTACGGAGAATTTTCTAAGTAATTTACTGAGTAATTTTCATAGAAATTACAAGGAATTTGCTGAGTAATTTACTAAGAATTTACTCTGTAACTCACTGAGTAATTTATAAAGAATTTACTGATAATTTACAAAGAATTTACTAAGTAATCTACTTAGAATTTACGAAAAAATTATTGGGAATTTAATGAGAATTTACAGAGTAATTTACTGAGAATTTATTGGGAATTTACTGAGTACTTTACTGTAAATTTACTGGGAATTTACTAAGTAAGTTACTGAGAGTTTACTGAGTAATTTACTGATTAATTTATTGAGAATTTAATGAGCAATTTTTTGGAAATTTAATGAGTAATTTATTGAGAATTTACTGAGTAATTAACTGAGAATTTAGTGATAATTTATTGTGTAATATATTGAGAATTTACTAAGTAATTTACTGATTAATTTACGGAGATTTTACTGAGAATTTAATGGGAATTTACTGAATACGTTACTAAGAAATTTCTCGCAATTTACTGAGTAAGTTACTGAGAATTTACAGAGTAATTTTGTAACAACCCTCATTCTTGACTTGGCTATATTTGCATACATCCATGTATGACCTTGTCTTGATGTGTTACAAATCTTGTTAATCTTGTTTCGGCTTGCTTTATTATGTGTTACTTGCTTGATCTTGTTCCTTGCTTGGTGTGTGTGGCCGAGGTCATCTCAGTTTAGTTCATTTTTGAACCTTTGTACTTAGGATCGTTTTGGAACCATCCGTTGACCTCCATCTTCACCCCGGCGCGTTTGCCGAGATGTCACCATCCGGGCCGAGATGTGACTATCTGGGCCGAGATGTTCAGAGCGAAGGCCGAGAAGTGTATCTTCTAGGCCGAGCTGTTTTGCTCTTGGTGATTTTGTTCCAGGGCAGGTGTGACCTAGCCCGAGGTGTGGCGCGGCTTAGTCAGGTGTCGACCTCCCTAGCTGACGTCCTTGTTACGCTTAGCCGAGGCTTTGTCTTTAGCCGATGTCCTTGATTGCCGATGCGCTTTGCCTTAGCTTGTTGAGTACGCTTTGTCAGTGACTTGTCTTATCAATCAGTCACCTTTTGGGTTGAGCCAACCCGGTCGAGCCACGTGTCCGAGCTGTGTGTATAGACAGCCGGCAGACTTGGAGACAAATCATTTTGTCTCAAATCTTTGTTTTTAGAGAGAGAAACTCTCAAGGAAGAAGAAAGAGTTCTAGAGTGAGAAGTGGAGTTTCGAGCTCGATCTTGGAAGATCGAACTGTTAGATTTGAGTTTTGAGGTTAGATTCTTGCTCTACTTTGGTTACTCTTATTGGTTATCAAGCTGCATTGCATGATTGAGTTTGTTTTGCAAGCCATGCAACGATTTGAAGTTGGTTTTGAAAGAGAAAGATGATGTTCATGTGTTCTTGAGTAAAGTCTCGTTTTGATCCGAAAGTTTGGAACAAGAACCATGTTTTTGTGTTTGTTCTTGCATGTTTTCTTGTACGGGCACCCAGGTCCATGTTTTGAGCTCTTTGCATGGGACCTTAGATTTTGAATATACTAGTTATGAACTCCAGCATGCATATTCTTGATGTTCTTGATGATTTTGTCCTTTGCATTCTTCAAAGGGAAACCCAGGTTTTTCCCGATTTCGTTTTGTATGTGGCCATCGGGTTCACACCTCGGCGAGAAGGTGTGGGACCTCGGCTAAACCTGGATAGTACCCAGTTTGTTTCCACGAGATGGAAAAGCAGTGTTTTGCCCCTCAGCATGTTTTGTTTTGTTATTGACTTGGACTCAGTGAGAGTACCGAGATCACTACATGCATATGAAGCTTGTTTTGAGAACGTGATTTGCCTTGTGATTGTCAGGACTTTGATCTTGCTTTGAGCCTTCACCCAAGAAGACCGAGGTGAGTGGTGCTTCTAGTAAAGCTATGTTATGCTGTTTTGATAAAATCTTGCTTTGCTTGTTTTGATGAAAGTATTTGTTAAAGCATGAATGATTAGCCTGTTTTGATGTAATGAGCATAAGCTTTGTTTTGATGGTATCTTTGTAAAGTCTTTTGTGTTGGAGGACTCTAAACTTTCGCAGCACCACTTTGTCAAAAAGGGCTACGGGCCTAAGTGACACAAGTTCGACAACACCCTGGTATTAAAAGGATACGGTCCTTCCTTGGTAAGCTAATGTGTTAAAAAGGGCTACGGGCCTAAGTAACACAAGTCCCTTGTGCTGGAGGACTATAAACTTTTGCAGCACCATCTTGTCAAAAAGGGCTACGGGCCTAAGTGACACAAAATACGGTGAAAAAGGGCTACGGGCCTAAGTCACACAAGTAAGCAAGTTTTGTAAGATTTGATTGATGAATACAGTTCATCCCCTGTTTAGATTCAAGTTATGGTAGGTATGTGTTTTGATACAAGTTGTAAGAATTAATGTGTTAAAATGGGGCTACGGGCCTAAGTAACACCAGTCCCTTGTGCTGGAGGACTATAAACTTTTGCAGTACTTTGACCAGTCTCTTATGGATTATGTATCCCTTTGTTTTGCCGATGTTTGTTGGAAAGCTAAAGATTGTAATTGCCGATGTCAGTAAGCATCCCTTGAGACTTGTAAGATTTGATAGATAAATACGGTTCATCCTTTGATTTGATAGAGTTTTGATGTATTTGCTTGGAAATACCTCGGCTAATCCTTGTGTGGTTTTGGCATGTTTTGTTTCGAAAAGACTTCGGCTGTTATTCATGCAAAACCTTTATTATTAGTACCATTCACTGAGTTTCATACTCACCCTCTCTATATATATGTAGGTGATGAGCAGGATGGCGGCGACGCCTAGATGTGTTTTGCAAAGCTTGTTTTGGATGTCTTGATATGTCGGCTTGACTTGTTTTACGTCGGCGGATTTGTGCATAGGTCGGCTGTTTTGTATTCATGTCGGCATTTTTGTATTTACGTCGGCAAATCTTGAAAATCATGCTTCTTGGCTTGTTTTTGCTGTATATTGTTCTTGTCGGCTGAGAAGCCTTTTGATCAAGATGTAAATTGTATTTTTGTTATTTTTGGACTGGATGTAAACCATATGGTATATGTTATCTCGTTTGATCTACGCACAGCTCTTATGGACCACTTGTATCTTGATTTATTGCTTCCGCATTTGTGAGCCCCATATAATATACTCTGATTATGTTTGATTTCGATAAGTTGGCCTTCGGTAATCACGGATTACTGGCCATCACGGCACCATCCTACTAGGGGCGGGTTGGGGTCGTGACAAATTTATTGAGTAATTTGATGAGAATATGCATAGAATTTACTAGGAATTTAATCAGTAATTTACTGAGTAATTTACTGTGAATTTATTTATAATTTACTAAGTAATTTACTGAGAATGTACTGAGAAATTTACTCAGAATTTACTGGGAATTTACTGAGTAATTTTTTGAGAATTTACTGGAAATTTACTGTGTAAGTTTCTAAGAATGTACTGAGTAATTTACTGAGAATTTACTCAATAATTTATTGAGAATTTAATTAGTAATTTACTAAGATTATAATGATAATTTACTAGGAATTTACTGAGTAATTTACTGAGAATTGACTGGAAATTTACTAAGTAATTTACTGAGTAATTTATTGAGAATTTATTGGGAATTTTATAAAATTTTACTGAGTAATTTACAGGAAATTTACTGTGTAATTTATTAAGAATTTACTAAGTAATTTACTGAGTTATTTACTAGGAATTTACTAATAATTTATTTGGAATTTACTAAGAATATACTAGGAATTTTCTGAATAATTTACTGAGTAATTTGCTGAGAATTTACTGAAAATTTACTGAGTAATTTACTGAAAATTTACTGGGAATTTACGGAGTAATTTGCGGAGAATTTACTGAGAATTTACTCGGAATTTACTAAGAATTTTCTGAGTAATTTACAGGTAATTTAATGGGTAATTTACAACAAATTTACTGAGTAATTTATTAAAAATTTACTGAGTAATTTACAGAGTAATTTACTAAGTAATTTGCTGAGAATTTACTGAGAAATTTGCAGAGAATTTACTAAGTAATATACTGAGTAATTTAATGAGAATTTACTATGTAATTTATTGAGAATTTATTAAGCAATTTACGTAGAATTTACTAAGTTATTTACTTAGAATTTCAGAGAAATTTACGTAGAATTTACAGCGAATATACTGCTTAATTTGCTGGGAATTTGCTAAGTATTTACGGGGAATTTACTAAGTAATTTAAAGTGAATTTACTGAGTAATATACTAAAAATTTAATGAGTAATTTACTGAATATGTTACTGAGAAATTTACGGAGAATTTACTGAGAATTATTAAGTAATTTACTGGGAATTTACTGAGTAATGTACGGAGTAATTTACTGAGTAATTTGTTGAGTATTTTATAAAGTAATTTGTTGAGTAATTTACTAGGAATTTACTGAGTAATTTACTGAGAATTTTATTGGGTAATGTACTGAGAATTTTCTGGAAATTTATAGAGAATTTACTGGGAATTTACTAAGTAATTTACGGAGTAATTTATTAAGTATTTTATAGAGTAATTTGCTGAGTAATTTACTAGGAATTTACTGAGAATTTTTAAAAATTTTATAGAGAATTTACTGGGAATTTACTGAGTAATTTATGGAGAATTTACTGAGTAATTGACGAAGAATTTACAAAGAATTTACTGGAAATTTACTGAGTAATTTATAAAAAAAATTTACTGGGAATTTACTAGGAATTTATTGAGTATATTACTGAAAATTTGCTGGAAATTTACTGAGTAAGTTATTGAGAATTGATTGAGTAATTTACTAAGAATTTACTGAATAATTTACTGAGAATTTACTAACTAATTTGCTGAGTAATTTTATAAGAATTTACTGGGAATTTACTGAGAGATTTACTTAGAATTTGCTGAGTAATTTATACAGAATTTACTGAGAATCTACTTAGTAATTTATTGAGAATTTGTCGAGAATTTACTGAGTGGTTTACGGAGAATTTACAAAATAATTTACTGAGAATTTAATTAGAAGTTACTGAGTAATTTACTGGGAATTTATTGAGTAATTTATTGAGTAATTTACTGAGAAATTGTAACAACCCCCATTCTCGACTTAGCTATACTTGCATACATCTATGTATGATCTTGTCTTGATGTGTTATGAATCTTATTGATCTTGTTTCGACTTGCCATGTTTAAGTATTGCTTGCTTGATTTTGATCCTTGCTCGGTTGTGGCCGAGATCACCTTGAGCATTAGTTCACTTTTGAACTTTTATACTTAGAATCGTTTTGGAACCTTGGTTGATCTTCACCTTCACCTCGGCATGCTTGCCGAGATGTCACCCTTTGGGCCGGAGTGCTTAGAGCCTAGGCCGAGATGTTTTGCATTAGTACCCCTTACCTGGGGCAGGTATGACCTAGGCCGAGATGTGGCACACCCAGGCCAAGGTGTGGTACAGCTTAGTCAAGTGTCGTCCTCCCTAGCCGACGTCCTTGTTATCCAGTTTGCCGAGGATTTGACCTTGGCCGATGTCCTCGATTGCCGACACGCTTCGCCTCAGCGTGTTGTGTACGCTTTGTCAGAGACTTGTCTTATCAATCAGTCACCTTTTGGGCTGAGCCAACCCGGTGACGACACGTGTCCGAGCTGAAGCTTTTAGCAGCCGACAGCCTAGAGAACAAATCATTTGGTCTCAAATCTTTGTTTCTTTTAGAGAGAGAAGCTCTCAAGGTAGAAGAAGGAGTTCTAGAGTGAGAAGTGGAGTTCGAGCTCGATCTTGGAAGATCCAGCCGTTAGATTTGAGTTCGGAGGTTAGATTCTTGCTCTACTTTGGTTACTCTTGTTGGTTATCTAGCTGCATTGCATGATTGAGTTTGTTTTGCATGCCATGCATCGATTTGAAGTTTGTTTTAGAAAGAGAAAGTTCATATTCTTGTGTTTGTTCTTGCATGTTCTTCTTGGTTGGGTACCCAAGTCCACGTTTTTAAAACTCTTAGCGTGAAACCTCAGATTTCGTATGAGTAAGTTAAGATTTCAGCATGCATGATCTTGATGATCTTGTTCTTCATGTTCCTTGAAAGGAAACCTAGGCTTTTCCTAACTTTGTTTTGATCGTGGCCATCGAGTCCGCACCTCGGCGGGGAGGTGTAGGACCTCGACTATACCTGGATGGTACCCAGTGTGTTTCCCAGAGATGGGAAATAATGTTTTGACTCTTAGCATGTTTGCTTTGTTGTTGACCTAGATTCGGTGTGAGTGCCGAGGTCATTGCATGTATGTAAAGCTCGTTTTGAGAATATGATTTGCCATGTGATTGTAGGACTTTGATCTTTGCTTGAGCCTACACCTGAAGACCGAGGTGAGTGGTGCTTTTAATAAAGCTATGTTATAAAGCTTTTGATAAATCTTGCTTGTTTCGCTTGATAAAAGTATTTGCTACGCATGAATGACTAGCCTATTTTGATGTGATGAATATGAGCTTGTTTGATGGTATTCTTGAAAGTCCCTTGTGCTGGAGGACGTTAAACTTTCGCAGCACTAAGAGTTAAAAAGGGTAAGTATGAGCTTGTCTTGATGATGTCCTGGTAATGAGTTTGAGCCTTGTTTTGATATCCTTAGAAAGTCCCTTGAACTGGAGGACTCTAAACTTTCGCAGTACCATCTTGTTAAAAAGGATACGGTCCTTTCTTGAAAAGATAAGTGTTAAAGCGGGCTACGGGCCTAAGTAACACCAGTCCCTTGTGCTAGAGGACTTTAAACTTTCGCAGCACCGCTTGGTGAAAAAGGGCTACGGGCCTGAGTCACATAAGATGGTCAAAAAGGGCTACGGGCCTAAGTGACATAAGATAGTGAAAAAGGGCTACGGGCCTAAGTCACATAAGCAACAGGTTTGGTGAGATTGTGCTTGATGAATATGGTTCACCCCCTTGATTTGATACAGCTTGTTTGGACCTTTTGAACCTTCGTTTTAGCTTCTGGAGGAAGTTTGAACCATTTGAACCTTCGTTTCAACTTCTTGAGGGACTTGAACATTTTAAACCTTCGTTTTAGCTTCTTGAGGAAGAGTGAATGTTTTCAACCCTTGTTTTGGCTTCTTGAGGAGGCCTGAACCCTCTTAACCTTCGTTTTAGCTTCTTGAGGAAGCTTGAACATTTTCAACCTTCGTTTTAGCTTCTTGAGGGAGCTTGAACCTTTTGAACCTTTGTTTTAGCTTGTAGAGGGAGCTTGAACCTTTTGAACCTTCGTTTCAACTTCTTGAGGGACTTCAACATTTTGAACCTTCGTTTTAGCTTCTTGAGGAAGCTTGAACCTTTTGAACCCTTGTTTTGGCTTCTTGAGGAAGCTTGAATCCTCTGAATCTTCGTTTTAGCTTCTTGAGGAAGCTTGAACATTTTCAACCTTCGTTTTAGCTTCTTGAGGGAGCTTCAACCTATTGAACCTTCGTTTTAGCTTCTTAAGGGAGCTGGAACCTTTTGAACCTTCGTTTTAGCATCTTGAGGAAGCTTCAACCTTTTGAACCCTTATTTTAGCTTCATGAGACAGTTGAACCTTGTAAACCTTCGTTTTAGCTTCTTAAGGGAGCTTCAACCTTTTGAACCTTCGTTTTACCTTCTTGAGGGAGCTTCAACCTTTTGAACCTTCGTTTTAGCCTCTTGAGGGAGCTTGAACCTTTTGAACCTTCATTTTAGCTTCTTGAGAGAGCTTGAACCTTTTGAACCTTCGTTTTATCTTCTTGAGGGAGCTTAAACCTTTTGAACCCTTATTTTAGCTCTTGAGGAAGTTGAACCTTCTGAACCTTCGTTTTAGCTTCTTGAGGGAGCTTGAACCTTTTGAACCTTCGTTTTAGCTTCTTGAGGGAGCTTGAACCTTTTGAACCCTTGTTTCAGCTTCATGAGGAAGTTGAACCTTCTGAACCTTCGTTTTAGCTTCTTGAGGGAGCTTGAACCTTTTGAACCTTCGTTTTAGCTACTGGAGGGAGTTTGAACCTCTTGAACCTTCGTTTCAACTTCTTGAGGGACTTCAACATTTTGAACCTTCGTTTTAGCTTCTTGAGGAAGCTTGAACCTTTTGAACCCTTATTTTTGCTTCTTGAGGAAGCTTCAACCCTCTGAACCTTCGTTTTAGCTTCTTGAGGAAGCCTGAACATTTTCAACCGTCGTTTTAGCTTCTTGAGGGAGCTTGAACCTTTTGAACCTTTGTTTTAGCTTCTTGAGGGAGCTTGAACCTTTTGAACCTTCGTTTTAGCTTCTGGAGGGAGCTTGAACTTTTGAACATTCGTTTCAACTTCTTGAGGGACTTGAAGATTTTGAACCTTCGTTTTAGCTTCTTGAGGGAACTTGAATCTTTTGAACCTTCGTTTTAGCTTCTTGAGGGAGCTTGAACCTTTTGAACCTTCGTTTTAGCTTTTGGAGGGAGTTTGAACTTTTGAACCTTCGTTTCAACTTCATGAGGCACTTGAACCTTTTGAACCCTTCTTTCGGCTTCTTGAGGAAGTTGAACCTTCTGAACCTTCGTTTTAACTTCTTGAGGGAGCTTGAACCTTTTGAACCTTCGTTTTAGCTTCTGGAGGGAGTTTGAACCTTTTGAACATTCGTTTCAACTTCTTGAGGGACTTCAACATTTTGAACCTTCGTTTTAGCTTCTAGAGAGAGCTTGAACCTTTTGAACCTTCGTTTTAGCTTCTTGAGGGAGCTTGAAGCTTTCAAACCTTCGTTTTAGCTTCTGGAGGGAGTTTCAACTTTTGAACCTTCATTTCAACTTCTTGAGGCACTTGAACCTTTTGAACCCTTATTTTGGCTTCTTGAAAAAGCTTGAACATTTTCAACCTTCGTTTTAGCTTCTTGAGGGAGCTTGAACCTTTTGAACCTTCGTTTTAGCTTCTTAAGGGAGCTGGAACCTTTTGAACCTTCGTTTTAGTATCTTGAGGAAGCTTCAACCTTTTGAACCCTTATTTTAGCTTCATGAGAAAGTTGAACCTTCTGAACCTTCGTTTTAGCTTCTGGAGGGAGTTTGAACTTTTTGAACATTCGTTTTAGCTTCTGGAGAGACTTGAACAATTTGAACCTTCGTTTTAGCTTCTTGAGGAAGCTTGAACCTTTTGAACCCTTATTTTAGCTTTTTAAGGAAGCTTGAACATTTTTAACGTTCGTTTTAGCTTCTTGAGGGAGCTTGAACCTTGTGAGCCTTCGTTTTGGCCTCTTGAGGGATCTTGAACCTTTTGAACCTTCGTTTTAGCTTTTTGAGGAAGCTTGAACCTTTTGAACCTTCATTTTAGCTTCTTGAGGAGGTTGAACCTTTTGAACCTTCGTTTTAGCTTCTTGAGGGAGCTTGAACCTTTTAAACCCTTGTTTTAGCTTCTTGTGGAAGTTGAACCTTCTGAACCTTCGTTTTAGCTTCTTGAGGGAGCTTAAACCTTTTGAACCTTCGTTTTAGCTTCTGGAGGGAGTTTGAACCTTTTGATCCTTCGTTTCAACTTCTTGAGAGACTTGAACAATTTGAACCTTCGTTTTAGCTTCTTGAGGGAGCTTGAACCTTTTGAACCCTTGTTTCAGCTTCTTGAGGAAGTTGAACCTTCTGAACCTTCGTTTTAGCTTCTTGTGGAAGCTTGAACCTTTTAAACCCTTGTTTTAGCTTCTTGAGGAAGTTGAACCTTCTGAACCTTCGTTTTAGCTTCTTGAGGAAGCTTGAACCTTTTGAACCTTCCTTTTAGCTTCTGGAGGGAGTTTGAACCTTTTGATCCTTCGTTTCAACTTCTTAAGGGACTAGAACATTTTGAACCTTCGTTTTAGCTTCTTGAGGAAGCTTGAACCTTTTAAACCCTTATTTTAGCTTCTTGAGGAAGCTTGAACATTTTTAACGTTCGTTTTTGCTTCTTGAGGGAGCTTGAACCTTGTGAACCTTCGTTTTAGCTTCTTGAGGGATCTTAAACCTTTTGAACCTTCGTTTTAGCTTCTTGAGGAGGTTGAACGTTCTGAACCTTCGTTTTAGCTTCTTGAGGGAGCTTTAACCTTTTGAACCTTCGTTTTAGCTTCTAGAGGGAGTTTGAACCTTTTGATCCTTCGTTTCAACTTCTTGAGGGACTTGAACATTTTGAACCTTCGTTTTAGCTTCTTAAGGAAGCTTGAACCTTTTGAACCCTTATTTTAGCTTCTTGAGGAAGCTTGAACATTTTTAACGTTCGTTTTAGCTTCTTGAGGGAGCTTGAACCTTGTGAACCTTCGTTTTGGCCTCTTGAGGGATCTTGAACCATTTGAACCTTCGTTTTAGCTTCTTGAGGAAGCTTAAATCTTTTGAACCTTCGTTTTAGCTTCTTGAGGAGGTTGAACCTTCTGAACCTTCGTTTTAGCTTCTTGAGGGAGCTTGAACCTTTTGAACCCTTATTTCAGCTTCTTGAGTAATTTGAACCTTCTGAACCTTCGTTTTAGCTTCATGAGGGAGCTTGAACCTTTTGAACCTTTGTTCTAGCATCTGGAGGGAGTTTGAACCTTTTGAACCTTCGTTTCAACTTCTTGAGGGACTTGAACATTTTGAACATTCGTTTTAGCTTCTTGAGGAAGCTTGAACCTTTTGAACCCTTGTTTTGGCTTCTTGAGGAAGCTTGAACACTCGGAACCTTCGTTTTAGCTTCTTGAGGAAGCATGAACATTTTCAACCTTCGTTTTAGGTTCTCCAGGGAGCTTGAACCTTTTGAACCTTCGTTTTAGCTTCTTGAGGGAGCTTGAACCTTTTGAACCCTTGTTTCAGCTTCTTGAGGAAGTTGAACCTTCTGAACATTTGTTTTAGCTTCTTCAAGGCTCTTGGACCTTTTGAACCTTCGTTTTAGCTTCTGGAGGGAGTTTGAACATTTTTGAACCTTCGTTTCAGCTTCTTGAGGGACTTGAACATTTTGAACCTTCGTTTTAGCTTCTTGAGGAAGCTTGAATGTTTTGAACCCTTGTTTTGGCTTCTTGAGGAAGCTTGAAACCTCTTAACCTTCGTTTTAGCTTCTTGAGGAAGCTTGAACATTTTCAACCTTTGTTTTAGCTTCTTGAGGGAATTCGAACCTTTTGAACCCTTGTTTCAGCTTCTTGAGGAAGTTGAACCTTCTGAACCTTCGTTTTAGCTTCTTGAGGAAGCTTGAACCTTTTAAACCTTTGTTTTAGCTTCTTCAGGAAGTTGAACCTTCTGAACCTTCGTTTTAGCTTCTTGAGGAAGCTTGAACCTTTTGAACCTTCCTTTTTGCTTCTGGAGGGAGTTTGAACCTTTTGATCCTTCGTTTCAACTTCTTGAGGGACTAGAACATTTTGAACCTTCGTTTTAGCTTCTTGAGGAAGCTTGAACCTTTTGAACCCTTATTTTAGCTTCTTGAGGAAGCTTGAACATTTTTAACGTTCGTTTTTGCTTCTTGAGGGAGCTTGAACCTTGTGAACCTTTGTTTTAGCTTCTTGAGGGATCTTAAACCTTTTGAACCTTCCTTTTAGCTTCTTGAGCAGGTTGAACGTTCTGAACCTTCGTTTTAGCTTCTTGATGGAGCTTGAACCTTTTGAACCTTCGTTTTAGCTTCTAGAGGGAGTTTGAACCTTTTGATCCTTCGTTTCAACTTCTTGAGGGACTAGAACATTTTGAACCTTCGTTTTAGCTTCTTGAGGAAGCTTGAACCTTTTGAACCTTTATTTTAGCTTCTTGAGGATGCTTGAACATTTTTAACGTTCGTTTTAGCTTCTTGAGGGAGCTTGAACCTTGTGAACCTTCGTTTTGGCCTCTTGAGGGATCTTGAACCTTTTGAACCTTCGTTTTAGCTTCTTGAGGAAGCTTAAACCTTTTGAACCTTCGTTTTAGCTTCTTGAGGAGGTTGAACCTTCTGAACCTTCGTTTTAACTTCTTGAGGGAGCATGAACCTTTTGAACCCTGATTTCAGCTTCTTGAGTAAGTTGAACCTTCTGAACCTTCGTTTCAGCTTCTTGAGGGAGCTTGAACCTTTTGAACCTGCGTTCTAGCATCTGGAGGGAGTTTGAACCTTTTGAACCTTCGTTTCAACTTCTTGAGGGACTTGAACATTTTGAACATTCGTTTTAGCTTCTTGAGGAAGGTTGAACCTTTTGAACCCTTGTTTTGGCTTCTTGAGGAAGCTTAAACCCTCGGAACCTTCGTTTTAGCTTCTTGAGGAATCTTGAACGTTTTCAACCTTCGTTTTAGCTTCTTCAGGGAGCTTGAACCTTTTGAACCTTCGTTTTAGCTTCTTGAGGGGGCTTGAATCTTTTGAACCCTTGTTTCAGCTTCTTGAGGAAGTTGAACCTTCTGAACCTTCGTTTTAGCTTCTTCAGGGCTCTTGGACCTTTTGAACCTTTTGAACCTTCGTTTCACCTTCTGAACCTTCGTTTCACCTTCTGAACCTTCGTTTTTGCTTATTTTAGCTTCTTGAGGAAGCTTGAACATTTTTAACGTTCGTTTTTGCTTCTTGAGGGAGCTTGAACCTTGTGAACCTTCGTTTTAGCTTCTTGAGGGATCTTAAACCTTTTGAACCTTCGTTTTAGCTTCTTGAGGAGGTTGAACGTTCTGAACCTTCGTTTTAGCTTCTTGAGGGAGCTTGAACCTTTTGAACCTTCGTTTTAGCTTCCGGAGGGAGTTTGAACCTTTTGATCCTTCGTTTCAACTTCTTGAGGGACTTGAACATTTCGAACCTTCGTTTTAGCTTCTTGAGGAAGCTTGAACCTTTTGAACCCTTATTGTAGCATCTTGACGAAGCTTGAACATTTTCAACTTTCGTTTTAGATTCTTGAGGGAGCTTGAACCTTTTGAACCTTCGTTTTAGCTTCTTGAGGGAGCTTGAACCTTTTGAACCTTCGTTTTAGCTTCTTGAGTAAGCTTGAACCTTTTGAACCCTTATTTTAGCTTCTTGAGGAGGTTGAACCTTCTGAACCTTCGTTTTAGCTTCTTGAGGGAGCTTGAACCTTTTGAACCTTCGTTTAGCTTCTTGAGGGAGCTTGAACCTTTTGAACCCTTGTTTCTGCTTTTTGTGGAAGTTGAACCTTCTGAGCCTTCGTTTTAGCTTCTTGAGGGAGCTTGAACGTTTTGAACCTTCCTTCTAGCTTCTAGAGGGAGTTTGAACCTTCTGAACCCTTCGTTTCAACTTCTTGAGGGACTTGAACATTTTGAACAATCGTTTTATCTTCTTGAGAAAGCTTGGACCTTTTGAACCCTTGTTTTGGCTTCTTGAGGAAGCTAGAACCCTCGGAACCTTCGTTTTAGCATCTTGAGGAAGCTTGAACATTTTCAACCTTCGTTTTAGGTTCTTCAGGAAGCTTGAACCTTTTGAACCTTCGTTTTAGCTTCTTGAGGGAGCTTAAACCTTTTGAACCCTTGTTTCAGCTTCTTGTGGAAGTTGAACCTTCTGAACCTTCGTTTTACCTTCTTCAGGGAGCTTAGACCTTTTCAACCTTCGTTTTAGCTTCTGGAGGGAGTTTGAACCTTTTGAACCTTCGTTTCAGCTTCTTGAGGGACTTGAACATTTTGAACCTTCGTTTTAGCTTCTTCCGGAAGCTTGAACGTTTTGAACCCTTGTTTTGGCTTCTTAAGTAAGCTTGAACCCTCCTAACCTTCGTTTTAGCTTCTTGAGGGAGCTTGAACATTTTCAACCATCGTTTTAGCTTCTTGAGGGAGCTTGAACCTTTTGAACCCTTGTTTCAGCTTCTTGAGGAAGTTCAACCTTCTGAACCTTCGTTTTAGCTTCTTGAGGGAGCTTAAACCTTTTGAACCTTCGTTCTAGCATCTGGAGGGAGTTTGAACCTTTTGAACCTTCGTTTCAAATTCTTGAGGGACTTAAACATTTTGAACATTCGTTTTAGCTTCTTGAGGAAGCTTAAACCTTTTGAACCCTTGTTTTCGCTTCTTGAGGAAGCTTGAACCCTCGGAACCTTCGTTTTAGCTTCTTGAGGAAGCTTGAACATTTTCAACCTTCGTTTTAGCTTCTTTAGGGAGCTTGAACCTTTTGAACCTTCGTTTAAGCTTCTTGAGGAAGCTTGAACCTTTTAAACCCTTGTTTCAGCTTCTTGAGGAAGTTGAACCTTCTGAACCTTCGTTTTAGCTTCTTGAGGGAGCTTGAACCTTTTGAACCTTCGTTTTTGCTTCTTGAGGAAGCTTGAACCTCTTGAACCCTTATTTTAGCTTCATGAGGTTGTTGAACCTTCTGAACCTTCGTTTTAACTCCTTGAGGGAGCTTGAACCTTTTGAACCTTCGTTTTAGCTTCTTGAGGGAGCTTGAACTTTTTGAACCTTCGTTTTAGCTTCTTGAGGGAGCTTGAA
>JAXFYN010001368.1:0-32376 GCA_036172215.1 Camellia granthamiana | reverse complement strand
CAGATATGTAAATACGGCGTTTACTTACCATTTCTCACGCATTACGATTCGGACAGTCGAACGACTATACGGATTCTCCTGCACAGTGGCAGATTTGTAAATACGGCGTTTACTTACCATTTCTCACGCATTAGTGTTCGAACACACGAACACGTATACGTATTCTCCTGCACAGTGGCAGATATGTAAATACGGCGTTTACTTACATTTCTCACGCATTACGGTTCGAACACTCGACCACCTATACGGATTCTCCTGCACAGTGGCAGATATTTAAATACGGCGTTTACTTTCCATTTCTCACGCATTACGGTTCGAACACTCCAATGCCTATACGGATTCTCCTGGACAGTGGCAGATATGTAAATACGGCGTTTACGTACCATTTCTCTCGCATTACGGTTCGAACTCTCGAACACCAATACGGATTCTCCGACACAGTGGCAGACATGTAAATACGGCGTTTACTTACCATTTCTCACGCATTAGGGTTCGAACACACGAACACCTATACGGATTCTCCTGCACAGTGGCAGATATGTAAATACGGTGTTTACTTACAATTTCTCACGCATTACGGTTCGAACAGTCGAACACCTATACGGATTCTCCTGCACAGTGGCAGATATGTAAATACGACGTTTACTTACCATTTCTCACGCATTATGGTTCGAACACTCGAACACCTATACGGATTCTCCTGCACAGTGGCAGATATGTAAATACGGCGTTTACTTACCATTTCTCACGCATTACGCTTCGAACACTCGAACACCTATACGGATTCTCCTGCACGGTGGCAGATATGTAAATACGACGTTTACTTACCATTTCTCATGCATTACGGTTCGAACACTCGAACACCTATACGGATTCTCCTGTACAGTGGCAGATATGTAAATACGGCGTTTACTTACCATTTCTCACGCATTACGGTTCGAACACTCGAACACCTATACGGATTCTCCTGCACAGTGGCAGATATGTAAATACGGCGTTTACTTACCATTTCTCACGCATTACGATTCGGACAGTCGAACACCTATACGGATTCTCCTGCACAGTGGCAGATTTGTAAATACGGCGTTTACTTACCATTTCTCACGCATTAGTGTTCGAACACACGAACACGTATACGTATTCTCCTGCACAGTGGCAGATATGTAAATACGGCGTTTACTTACCATTTCTCACGCATTACAGTTCGAACACTCGAACACCTATACGGATTCTCCTGCACAGTGGCAGATATTTAAATACGGCGTTTACTTTCCATTTCTCACGCATTACGGTTCGAACACTCCAATGCCTATACGGATTCTCCTGGACAGTGGCAGATATGTAAATACGGCGTTTACGTACCATTTCTCTCGCATTACGGTTCGAACTCTCGAACACCAAATACGGATTCTCCGACACAGTGGCAGACATGTAAATACGGCGTTTACTTACCATTTCTCACGCATTAGGGTTCGAACACACGAACACCTATACGGATTCTCCGACACAGTGGCAGATATGTAAATACGGTGTTTACTTACAATTTCTCACGCATTACGGTTCGAACACTCGAACACCTATACGGATTCTCCTGCACAGTGGCAGATATGTAAATACGGCGGTTTACTTACCATTTCTCACGCATTACGGTTCGAACACTCGAACACCAATACGGATTCTCCTGCACAGTGGCAGATATGTAAATACGGCGTTTACTTACCATTTCTCACGCATTACGGTTCGAACACTCGAACACCTATACGGATTCTCCTGCACAATGGCAGATATGTAAATACGGCGTTTACTTACCATTTCTCACGCATTAGGGTTCGAACACTCGAACACCTATACGGATTCTCCCGCACAGTGGCAGATATGTAAATACGGCGTTTACTTTCCATTTCTCACGCATTACGGTTCGAACACTCGAACACCTATACGGATTCTCCTGCACAGTGGCAGATATGTAAATACGGCGTTTACTTACCATTTCTCACGCATTACGCTTCGAACACTCCAACACCTATACGGATTCTCATGCACAGTGGCAGATACGTAAATACGGCGTTTACTTACCACTTCTCACGCATTAGGGTTCGAACACTCGAACACCTATAACGGATTCTCCTGCATAGTGGCAGATATGTAACTACGACGTTCACTTACCATTTCTCATGCATTGGGGTTCGAACACTCGAACACCTATACGGATTCTCCTGCACCGTGGCAGATATGTAAATACGGCGTTTACTTACCATTTCTCACGCATTACGGTTCGAACACTCGAACACCTATACGGATTCTCCTGCACAGTGGCAGATATGTAAATATGGCGTTTACTTACCGTTTCTCACGCATTAGGGTTCGAACACAAGAACACCTATACGTATTCTCCTGCACAGTGGCAGATATGTAATTACGGCGTTTACTTACCGTTTCTCACGCATTAGGGTTCGAACACACGAACACCTATACGTATTCTCCTGCACAGTGGCAGATATGTAAATACAGCGTTTACTTCCCATTTCTCATGCATTACGGTTCGAACACTCGAACACCTATACGGATTCTCCTGCACAGTAGCAGATATGTAAATACGGCGTTTACTTACCATTTGTCACGCATTACGGTTCGAACACTCGAACACCTATACGGATTCTCCTGCACCGTGGCAGATATGTAAATACGACGTTTACTTACCATTTCTCATGCATTGGGGTTCGAACACTCGAACACCTATACGGATTCTCCTGCACCGTGGCAGATACGTAAATACGGCGTTTACTTACCACTTCTCACGCATTAGAGTTCGAACACTCGAACACCTATACGGATTCTCCTACATAGTGGCAGATATGTAAATACGGCGTTTACTTACCATTTCTCACGCATTACGGTTCGAACACTCGAACACCTATACGGATTCTCCTGCACAATGGCAGATATGTAAATACGGCGTTTACTTACCATTTCTCACGCATTACGATTCGGACAGTCGAACACCTATACGGATTCTCCTGCACAGTGGCAAATTTGTAAATACGGCGTTTACTTACCATTTCTCACGCATTAGTGTTCGAACACACGAACACGTATACGTATTCTCCTGCACAGTGGCAGATACGTAAATACGGCGTTTACTTACCATTTCTCACGCATTACGGTTCGAACACTCGAACACCGATACGGATTCTCCTGCACAGTGGCAGATATTTAAATACGGCGTTTACTTTCCATTTCTCACGCATTACGGTTCGAACACTCCAACACCTATACGGATTCCCCTGCACAGTGGCAGATATGTAAATACGGCGTTTACTTACCATTTCTCACGCATTACAGTTCGAACAATCCAACACCTATACGGATTCTCCTGCACCGTGGCAGATATGTAAATACGGCGTTTACTTACCATTTCTCACGCATTACGGTTCGCACACTCGAACACCTATATGGATTCTCCTGCACCGTGGCAGATATGTAAATACGGCGTTTACTTACCATTTCTCACGCATTACTGTTCGAACACTCGAACACCTATACGGATTCTCCTACACAGTGGCAGATATGTAAATACGGCGTTTACTTACCATTTCTCACGCATTAGGGTTCGAACACACGAACACCTATTCGTATTCTCCTGCACAGTGGCAGATATGTAAATACGGCGTTTACTTCCCATTTCTCATGCATTACGGTTCGAACACTCGAACACATATACGGATTTTCCTGCACAGTGGCAGATATGTAACTACGGTGTTTACTTACAATTTCTCACGCATTACGGTTCGAACACTCGAACACCTATACGGATTCTCCTGCACAGTGGCAGATATGTAAATACGGCGTTTGCTTACCATTTCTCACGCATTACGGTTCGAACAGTCGAACACCTATACGGATTCTCCCGCACAGTGGCAGATTTGTAAATACGGCGTTTACTTACCATTTCTCACGCATTAGTGTTCGAACACACGAACACGTATACGTCTTCTCCTGCACAGTGGCAGATATGTAAATACGGCGTTTACTTACCATTGCTCACGCATTACGGTTCGAACACTCGAACACCTATATGGATTCTCCTGCACAGTGGCAGATATGTAAATACGGCGTTTACTTACCATTTCTCACGCATTAAGGTTCGAACACACGAACTCCTATTCGTATTCTCCTGCACAGTGGCAGATATGTAAATACGGCGTTTACTTCCCATTTCTCCTGCATTACGGTTCGAACACTCGAAAACCTATACGGATTCTCTTGCACAGTGGCAGATACGTAAATGCGGCGTTTACTTACCACTTCTCACGCATTACGGTTCGAACACTCGCACACCTATACGGATTCTCCTGCACAGTGGCAGATATGTAAATACGGCGTTTACTTACCATTTCTCACGCATTACGGTTCGAACACTCGAACACCTATTCGTATTCTCCTGCACAGTGGCAGATATGTAAATACGACGTTTACTTCCCGTTTCTTATGCATTACGGTTCGAACACTCGAACACATATACGGATTCTCTTGCACAGTGGCAGATATGTAAATACGGCGTTTACTTACCATTTCTCACGCATTACGGTTCGAACAGTCGAACACCTATACGGATTCTCCTGCACAGTGGCAGATATGTAAATACGGCATTTACTTACCATTTCTCACGCATTAGGGTTCGAACACACGAACACCTATTCGTATTCTCCTGCACAGTGGCAGATATGTAAATACGGCGTTTACTTCCCATTTCTCATGCATTACGGTTCGAACACTCGAACACATATACGGATTCTCCTGCACAGTGGCAGATATGTAAATACGGCGTTTACTTACCATTTCTCACGCATTACGCTTCGAACACTCGAACACCTATACGGATTCTCCAGCACAGTGGCAGATATGTAAATACGACGTTTACTTACCATTTCTCATGCATTACGGTTCGAACACTCGAACACCTATACGGATTCTCCTGTACAGTGGCAGATATGTAAATACGGCGTTTACTTACCATTTCTCACGCATTACGGTTCGAACACTCGAACACCTATACGGATTCTCCTGCACAGTGGCAGATATGTAAATACGGCGTTTACTTACCATTTCTCACGCATTACGATTCGGACAGTCGAACACCTATACGGATTCTCCAGCACAGTGGCAGATTTGTAAATACGGCGTTTACTTACCATTTCTCACGCATTAGTGTTCGAACACACGAACACGTATACGTATTCTCCTGCACAGTGGCAGATATGTAAATACGGCGTTTACTTACCATTTCTCACGCATTACGGTTCGAACACTCGAACACCTATACGGATTCTCCTGCACAGTGGCAGATATTTAAATACGGCGTTTACTTTCCATTTCTCACGCATTACGGTTCGAACACTCCAATGCCTATACGGATTCTCCTGGACAGTGGCAGATATGTAAATACGGCGTTTACATACCATTTCTCTCGCATTACGGTTCGAACTCTCGAACACCAATACGGATTCTCCGACACAGTGGCAGACATGTAAATACGGCGTTTACTTACCATTTCTCACGCATTAGGGTTCGAACACACGAACACCTATACGGATTCTCCTGCACAGTGGCAGATATGTAAATACGGTGTTTACTTACTATTTCTCACGCATTACGGTTCGAACAGTCGAACACCTATACGGATTCTCCTGCACAGTGGCAGATATGTAAATACGACGTTTACTTACCATTTCTCACGCATTATGGTTCGAACACTCGAACACCTATACGGATTCTCCTGCACAGTGGCAGATATGTAAATACGGCGTTTACTTACCATTTCTCACGCATTAGTGTTCGAACACTCGAACACCTATACGGATTCTCTTACACAGTGGCAGATATGTAAATACGACGTTAACTTACCATTTCTCACGCATTAGGGTTCGAACACTCGAACACCTACACGGATTATCCTTCACAGTGGCAGATATGTAAATACGGCTTTTACTTACCATTTCTCACGCATTACGGTTCGAACAGTCGAACACCTATTCGTATTCTCCTGCACAGTGGCAGATATGTAAATACGGCGTTTACTTCCCATTTCTCATGCATTACGGTTCGAACACTCGAACACATATGCAGATTCTCTTGCATAGTGGCAGATATGTAAATACGGCGTTTACTTACCATTTCTCACGCATTACGGTTTCGAACACTCGAACACCTATTCGTATTCTCCTGCACAGTGGCAGATATGTAAATACGACGTTTACTTCCCATTTCTCATGCATTACGGTTCGAACACTCGAACACATATACGGATTCTCTTGCACAGTGGCAGATATGTAAATACGGCGTTTACTTACCATTTCTCACGCATTACGCTTCGAACACTCGAACACCTATACGGATTCTCTTGCACAGTGGCAGATACGTAAATGCGGCGTTTACTTACCACTTCTCATGCATTACGGTTCGAACACTCGCACACCTATACGGATTCTCCTGCACAGTGGCAGATATGTAAATACGGCGTTTACTTACCATTTCTCACGCATTACGGTTCGAACACTCGAACACCTATTCGTATTCTCCTGCACAGTGGCAGATATGTAAATACGACGTTTACTTCCCGTTTCTTATGCATTACGGTTCGAACACTCGAACACATATACGGATTCTCTTGCACAGTGGCAGATATGTAAATACGGCGTTTACTTACCATTTCTCACGCATTACGGTTCGAACAGTCGAACACCTATACAGATTCTCCTGCACAGTGGCAGATATGTAAATACGGCGTTTACTTACCATTTCTCACGCATTAGGGTTCGAACACACGAACACCTATTCGTATTCTCCAGCACAGTGGCAGATATGTAAATACGGCGTTTACTTCCGTTTTCTCATACATTACGGTTCGAACACTCGAACACATATACGGATTCTCCTGCACAGTGGCAGATATGTAAATACGGCGTTTACTTACCATTTCTCACGCATTACGCTTCGAACACTCGAACACCTATACGGATTCTCCTGCACAGTGGCAGATATGTAAATACGACGTTTACTTACCATTTCTCATGCATTACGGTTCGAACACTCGAACACCTATACGGATTCTCCTGTACAGTGGCAGATATGTAAATACGGCGTTTACTTACCATTTCTCACGCATTACGGTTCGAACACTCGAACACCTATACGGATTCTCCTGCACAGTGGCAGATATGTAAATACGGCGTTTACTTACCATTTCTCACGCATTACGATTCGGACAGTCGAACACCTATACGGATTCTCCAGCACAGTGGCAGATTTGTAAATACGGCGTTTACTTACCATTTCTCACGCATTAGTGTTCGAACACACGAACACGTATACGTATTCTCCTGCACAGTGGCAGATATGTAAATACGGCGTTTACTTACCATTTCTCACGCATTACGGTTCGAACACTCGAACACCTATACGGATTCTCCTGCACAGTGGCAGATATGTAAATACGGCGTTTACTTACTATTTCTCACGCATTAGTGTTCGAACACTCGAACACCTATACGGATTCTCTTACACAGTGGCAGATATGTAAATACGACGTTTACTTACCATTTCTCACGCATTAGGGTTCGAACACTCGAACACCTACACGGATTATCCTTCACAGTGGCAGATATGTAAATACGGCTTTTACTTACCATTTCTCACGCATTACGGTTCGAACAGTCGAACACCTATTCGTATTCTCCTGCACAGTGGCAGATATGTAAATACGGCGTTTACTTCCCATTTCTCATGCATTACGGTTCGAACACTCGAACACATATGCAGATTCTCTTGCATAGTGGCAGATATGTAAATACGGCGTTTACTTACCATTTCTCACGCATTACGGTTCGAACACTCGAACACCTATTCGTATTCTCCTGCACAGTGGCAGATATGTAAATACGACGTTTACTTCCCATTTCTCATGCATTACGGTTCGAACACTCGAACACATATACGGATTCTCTTGCACAGTGGCAGATATGTAAATACGGCGTTTACTTACCATTTCTCACGCATTACGCTTCGAACACTCGAACACCTATACGGATTCTCTTGCACAGTGGCAGATACGTAAATGCGGCGTTTACTTACCACTTCTCACGCATTACGGTTCGAACACTCGCACACCTATACGGATTCTCCTGCACAGTGGCAGATATGTAAATACGGCGTTTACTTACCATTTCTCACGCATTACGGTTCGAACACTCGAACACCTATTCGTATTCTCCTGCACAGTGGCAGATATGTAAATACGACGTTTACTTCCCGTTTCTTATGCATTACGGTTCGAACACTCGAACACATATACGGATTCTCTTGCACAGTGGCAGATATGTAAATACGGCGTTTACGTACCATTTCTCTCGCATTACGGTTCGAACTCTCGAACACCAATACGGATTCTCCGACACAGTGGCAGACATGTAAATACGGCGTTTACTTACCATTTCTCACGCATTAGGGTTCGAACACACGAACACCTATACGGATTCTCCTGCACAGTGGCAGATATGTAAATACGGTGTTTACTTACAATTTCTCACGCATTACGGTTCGAACAGTCGAACACCTATACGGATTCTCCTGCACAGTGGCAGATATGTAAATACGACGTTTACTTACCATTTCTCACGCATTATGGTTCGAACACTCGAACACCTATACGGATTCTCCTGCACAGTGGCAGATATGTAAATACGGCGTTTACTTACCGATTTCTCACGCATTAGTGTTCGAACACTCGAACACCTATACGGATTCTCTTACACAGTGGCAGATATGTAAATACGACGTTTACTTACCATTTCTCACGCATTAGGGTTCGAACACTCGAACACCTACACGGATTATCCTTCACAGTGGCAGATATGTAAATACGGCTTGTACTTACCATTTCTCACGCATTACGGTTCGAACAGTCGAACACCTATTCGTATTCTCCTGCACAGTGGCAGATATGTAAATACGGCGTTTACTTCCCATTTCTCATGCATTACGGTTCGAACACTCGAACACATATGCAGATTCTCTTGCATAGTGGCAGATATGTAAATACGGCGTTTACTTACCATTTCTCACGCATTACGGTTGGAACACTCGAACACCTATTCGTATTCTCCTGCACAGTGGCAGATATGTAAATACGACGTTTACTTCCCATTTCTCATGCATTACGGTTCGAACACTCGAACACATATACGGATTCTCTTGCACAGTGGCAGATATGTAAATACGGCGTTTACTTACCATTTCTCACGCATTACGCTTCGAACACTCGAACACCTATACTGATTCTCCTGCACAGTGGCAGATACGTAAATACGGCGTTTACTTACCACTTCTCACGCATTAGGGTTCGAACACTCGAACACCTATACGGATTCCCCTACAGAGTGGCAGATATGTAAATACGACGTTTACTTACCATTTCTCAAGCATTGGGGTTCGAACACTCGAACACCTATACGGATTCTCCTGCACAGTGGTAGATATGTAAATATGGCGTTTACTTACCATTTCTCACGCATTACGGTTCGAACACTCGAACACCTATACGGATTCTCCTGCACAGTGGCAGATATGTAAATACGGCGTTTGCTTACCATTTCTCACGCATTACGGTTCGAACAGTCGAACACCTATACGGATTCTCCCGCACAGTGGCAGATTTGTAAATACGGCGTTTACTTACCATTTCTCACGCATTAGTGTTCGAACACACGAACACGTATACGTCTTCTCCTGCACAGTGGCAGATATGTAAATACGGCGTTTACTTACCATTGCTCACGCATTACGGTTCGAACACTCGAACACCTATATGGATTCTCCTGCACAGTGGCAGATATGTAAATACGGCGTTTACTTACCATTTCTCACGCATTAAGGTTCGAACACACGAACTCCTATTCGTATTCTCCTGCACAGTGGCAGATATGTAAATACGGCGTTTACTTCCCATTTCTCCTGCATTACGGTTCGAACACTCGAACACATATACGGATTCTCCTGCACAGTGGCAGATATGTAAATACTGCGTTTACTTACCATTTCTCACGCATTACGCTTCGAACACTCGAACACCTATACGGATTCTCCTGCACAGTGGCAGATACGTAAATACGGCGTTTACTTACCACTTCTCACGCATTAGGGTTCGAACACTCGAACACCTATTCGGATTCTCCTACATAGTGGCAGACATGTAAATACGGCGTTTACTTACCATTTATCACGCATTAGGGTTCGAACAGACGAACACCTATACGGATTCTCCTGCACAGTGGCAGATATGTAAATACGGTGTTTACTTACAATTTCTCACGCATTACGGTTCGAACACTCGAACACCTATTCGTATTCTCCTGCACAGTGGCAGATATGTAAATACGGCGTTTACTTCCCATTTCTCATGCATTACGGTTCGAACACTCGAACACATATACGGATTCTCCTGCACAGTGGCAGATATGTAAATACGGCATTTACTTACCATTTCTCACGCATTACGCTTCGAACACTCGAACACCTATACGGATTCTCCTGCACAGTGGCAGATATGTAAATACGACGTTTACCTACCATTTCTCATGCATTACGGTTCGAACACTCGAACACCTATACGGATTCTCCTGTACAGTGGCAGATATGTAAATACGGCGTTTACTTACCATTTCTCACGCATTACGGTTCGAACACTCGAACACCTATACGGATTCTCCTGCACAGTGGCAGATATGTAAATACGGCGTTTACTTACCATTTCTCACGCATTACGATTCGGACAGTCGAACACCTATACGGATTCTCCTACACAGTGGCAGATTTGTAAATACGGCGTTTACTTACCATTTCTCACGCATTAGGGTTCGAACACACGAACACGTATACGTATTCTCCTGCACAGTGGCAGATATGTAAATACGGCGTTTACTTACCATTTCTCACGCATTACGGTTCGAACACTCGAACACCTATACGGATTCTCCTGCACAGTGGCAGATATTTAAATACGGCGTTTACTTTCCATTTCTCACGCATTACGGTTCGAACAATCCAATGCCTATACGGATTTCCCTGGACAGTGGCAGATATGTAAATACGGCGTTTACGTACCATTTCTCTCGCATTACGGTTCGAACTCTCGAACACCAATACGGATTCTCCGACACAGTGGCAGACATGTAAATACGGCGTTTACTTACCATTTCTCACGCATTAGGGTCGAACACACGAACACCTATACAGATTCTCCTGCATAGTGGCAGATATGTAAATACGGTGTTTACTTACAATTTCTCACGCATTACGGTTCGAACACTCGAACAACTATACGGATTCTCCTGCACAGTGGCAAATATGTAAATACGGCGTTTACTTACCATTTCTCACGCATTACGGTTCGAACACTCGAACACCTATATGGATTCTCCTGCACAGTGGCAGATATGTAAATACGGCGTTTACTTACCATTTCTCACGCATTAGTGTTCGAACACTCGAACACCTATACGGATTCTCCTACACAGTGGCAGATATGTAAATACGACGTTTACTTACCATTTCTCACGCATTAGGGTTCGAACACTCGAACACCTGCACGGATTCTCCTTCACAGTGGCAGAGATGTAAATACGGCGTTTACTTACCATTTCTCACGCATTACGGTTCGAACACTCGAACACCTATTCGTATTCTCCTGCACAGTGGCAGATATGTAAATACGGCGTTTATTTCCCATTTCTCATGCATTACGGTTCGAACACTCGAACACATCTGCAGATTCTCTTGCAAAGTGGCAGATATGTAAATACGGTGTTTACTTACCATTTCTCACGCATTACGCTTCGAACACTCGAACACCTATACGGATTCTCTTGCACAGTGGCAGATACGTAAATACGGCGTTTACTTACCACTTCTCACGCATTACGGTTCGAACACTCGAACACCTATACGGATTCTCCTGCACAGTGGCAGATATGTAAATACGGCATTTGCTTACCATTTCTCACGCATTACGGTTCGAACACTCGAACACCTATTCGTATTCTCCTGCACGGTGGTAGATATGTAAATACGACGTTTACTTCCCATTTCTCATGCATTACGGTTCCAACACTCGAACACATATACGGATTCTCTTGCACAGTGGCAGATATGTAAATACGGCGTTTACTTACCATTTCTCACGCATTACGCTTCGAACACTCGAACACCTATACTGATTCTCCTGCACAGTGGCAGATACGTAAATACGGCGTTTACTTACCACTTCTCACGCATTAGGGTTCGAACACTCGAACACCTATACGGATTCTCCTACAGAGTGGCAGATATGTAAATACGACGTTTACTTACCATTTCTCACGCATTACGATTCGAACAGTCGAACACCTATACGGATTCTCCTGCACAGTGGCAAATTTGTAAATACGGCGTTTACTTACCATTTCTCACGCATTAGTGTTCGAACACACGAACACGTATACGTATTCTCCTGCACAGTGGCAGATATGTAAATACGGCGTTTACTTACCATTTCTCACGCATTACGGTTCGAACACTCGAACACCTATACGGATTCTCCTGCACAGTGGCAGATATGTAAATACGGCGTTTACTTACCATTTCTCACGCATTACGATTCGGACAGTCGAACACCTATACGGATTCTCCTGCACAGTGGCAGATTTGTAAATACGGCGTTTACTTATCATTTCTCACGCATTAGTGTTCGAACACACGAACACGTATACGTATTCTCCTACACAGTGGCAGATATGTAAATACGGCGTTTACTTACCATTTCTCACGCATTACGGTTCGAACACTCCTACACCTATACGGATTCTCCTGCACAGTGGCAGATATTTAAATACGGCGTTTACTTTCCATTTCTCACGCATTACGGTTCGAACACTCCAATGCCTATACGGATTCTCCTGGACAGTGGCAGATATGTAAATACGGCGTTTACGTACCATTTCTCTCGCATTACGGTTCGAACTCTCGAACACCAATACGGATTCTCCGACACAGTGGCAGACATGTAAATACGGCGTTTACTTACCATTTCTCACGCATTAGGGTTCGAACACACGAACACCTATACGGATTCTCCTGCACAGTGGCAGATATGTAAATACGGTGTTTACTTACAATTTCTCACGCATTACGGTTCGAACACTCGAACACCTATACGGATTCTCCTGCACAGTGGCAGATATGTAAATACGGCGTTTACTTACCATTTCTCACGCATTAAGGTTCGAACAGTCGAACACCTATACGGATTCTCCTGCACAGTGGCAAATATGTAAATACGGCGTTTACTTACCATTTCTCACGCATTAGGGTTCGAACACACGAACACCTATTCGTATTCTCCTGCACAGTGGCAGATATGTAAATACGGCGTTTACTTCCCATTTCTCATGCATTACTGTTCGAACACTCGAACACATATACGGATTCTCCTGCACAGTGGCAGATATGTAAATACGGCGTTTATTTACCATTTCTCACGCATTACGCTTCGAACACTCGAACACCTATACGGATTCTCCTGCACAGTGGCAGATATGTAAATACGACGTTTACTTACCATTTCTCATGCATTACGGTTCGAACACTCGAACACCTATACGGATTCTCCTGTACAGTGGCAGATATGTAAATACGGCGTTTACTTACCATTTCTCACGCATTACGGTTCGAACACTCGAACACCTATACGGATTCTCCTGCACAGTGGCAGATATGTAAATACGGCGTTTACTTACCATTTCTAACGCATTACGATTCGGACAGTCGAACACCTATACGGATTCTCCTGCACAGTGGCAGATTTGTAAATACGGCGTTTACTTACCATTTCTCACGCATTAGTGTTCGAACACACGAACACGTATACGTATTCTCCTGCACAGTGGCAGATATATAAATACGGCGTTTACTTACCATTTCTCACGCATTACGGTTCGAACACTCGAACACCTATACGGATTCTCCTGCACAGTGGCAGATATTTAAATACGGCGTTTACTTTCCATTTCTCATGCATTACGGTTCGAACACTCCAATGCCTATACGGATTCTCCTGGACAGTGGCAGATATGTAAATACGGCGTTTACGTACCATTTCTCTCGCATTACGGTTTGAACTCTCGAACACCAATACGGATTCTCCGACACAGTGGCAGACATGTAAATACGGCGTTTACTTACCATTTCTCACGCATTAGGGTTCGAACACACGAACACCTATACGGATTCTCCTGCACAGTGGCAGATATGTAAATACGGTGTTTACTTACAATTTCTCACGCATTACGGTTCGAACACTCGAACACCTATACGGATTCTCCTGCACAGTGCCAGATATGTAAATACGGTGTTTACTTACCATTTCTCACGCATTACGGTTCGAACACTCGAACACCTATATGGATTCTCCTGCACAGTGGCAGATATGTAAATACGGCGTTTACTTACCATTTCTCACGCATTAGTGGTCGAACACTCGAACACCTATACGGATTCTCCTACACAGTGGCAGATATGTAAATACGACGTTTACTTACCATTTCTCACGCATTAGGGTTCGAACACTCGAACACCTACACGGATTCTCCTTCACAGTGGCAGATATGTAAATACGGCGTTTACTTACCATTTCTCACGCATTACGGTTCGAACACTCGAACACCTATTCGTATTCTCCTGCACAGTGGCAGATATGTAAATACGGCGTTTACTTCCCATTTCTCATGCATTACGGTTCGAACACTCGAACACATATGCAGATTCTCTTGCACAGTGGCAGATATGTAAATACGGTGTTTACTTACCATTTCTCACGCATTACGCTTCGAACACTCGAACACCTATACGGATTCTCTTGTACAGTGGCAGATACGTAAATACGGCGTTTACTTACCACTTCTCACGCATTACGGTTCGAACACTCGAACACCTATACGGATTCTCCTGCTCAGTGGCAGATATGTAAATACGGCGTTTACTTACCATTTCTCACGCATTACGGTTCGAACACTCGAACACCTATTCGTATTCTCCTGCACAGTGGCAGATATGTAAATACGACGTTTACTTCCCATTTCTCATGCATTACGGTTCGAACACTCGAACACATATACGGATTCTCTTGCACAGGGAGAGATATGTAAATACGGCGTTTACTTACCATTTCTCACGCATTACGCTTCGAACACTCGAACACCTATACTGATTCTCCTGCACAGTGGCAGATACGTAAATACGGCGTTTACTTACCACTTCTCACGCATTAGGGTTCGAACACTCGAACACCTATACGGATTCTCCTACAGAGTGGCAGATATGTAAATACGACGTTTACTTACCATTTCTCAAGCATTGGGGTTCGAACACTCGAACACCTATACGGATTCTCCTGCACAGTGGCAGATATGTAAATACGGCGTTTACTTACCATTTCTCACGCATTACGGTTCGAACACTCGAACACCTATACGGATTCTCCTGCACAGTGGCAGATATGTAAATACGTCGTTTACTTACCATTTCTCACGCATTACGGTTCGAACAGTCGAACACCTATACGGATTCTCCCGCACAGTGGCAGATTTGTAAATACGGCGTTTACTTACCATTTCTCACGCATTAGTGTTCGAACACACGAACACGTATACGTCTTCTCCTGCACAGTGGCAGATATGTAAATACGGCGTTTATTTACCATTTCTCACGCATTACGGTTCGAACACTCGAGCACCTATACGGATTCTCCTGCACAGTGGCAGATATGTAAATACGGCGTTTACTTACCATTTCTCATGCATTAGGGTTCGAACACACGAACTCCTATTCGTATTCTCCTGCACAGTGGCAGATATGTAAATACGGCGTTTACTTCCCATTTCTCCTGCATTACGGTTCGAACACTCGAACACATATACGGATTCTCCTGCACAGTGGCAGATATGTAAATACTGCGTTTACTTACCATTTCTCACGCATTACGCTTCGACCACTCGAACACCTATACGGATTCTCCTGCACAGTGGCAGATACGTAAATACGGCGTTTACTTACCACTTCTCACGCATTAGGGTTCGAACACTCGAACACCTATTCGGATTCTCCTACATAGTGGCAGACATGTAAATACGGCGTTTACTTACCATTTCTCACGCATTAGGGTTCGAACACACGAACACCTATACGGATTCTCCTGCACAGCGGCAGATATGTAAATACGGTGTTTACTTACAATTTCTCACGCATTACGGTTCGAACACTCGAACACCTATACGGATTCTCCTGCACAGTGGCAGAATATGTAAATACGGCGTTTACTTACCATTTCTCACGCATTACGGTTCGAACACTCGAACACCTATACGGATTCTCCTGCACAGTGGCAGATATGTAAATACGGCGTTTACTTACCATTTCTCACGCATTAGGGTTCGAACACTCGAACACCTATACGGATTCTCCCGCACAGTGGCAGATATGTAAATACGGCGTTTACTTACCATTTCTCACGCATTACGGTTCGAACACTCGAACACCTATACGGATTCTCCTGCACAGTGGCAGATAGGTAAATACGGCGTTTACTTACCATTTCTCACGCATTACGCTTCGAACACTCCAACACCTATACGGATTCTCATGCACAGTGGCAGATACGTAAATACGGCGTTTACTTACCACTTCTCACGCATTAGGGTTCGAACACTCGAACACCTATACTGATTCTCCTGCATAGTGGCAGATATGTAACTACGACGTTTACTTACCATTTCTCATGCATTGGGGTTCGAACACTCGAACACCTATACAGATTCTCCTGCACCGTGGCAGATATGTAAAGACGGCGTTTACTTACCATTTCTCACGCATTACGGTTCGAACACTCGAACACATATACGGATTCTCCTGCACAGTGGCAGTTATGTAAATATGGCGTTTACTTACCGTTTCTCACGCATTAGGGTTCGAACACACGAACACCTATACGTATTCTCTTGCACAGTGGCAGATATGTAAATACGGCGTTTACTTACCGTTTCTCACGCATTAGGGTTCGAACACACGAACACCTATACGTATTCTCCTGCACAGTGGCAGATATGTAAATACGACGTTTACTTACCATTTGTCACGCATTACGGTTCGAACACTCGAACACCTATACGGATTCTCCTGCACCGTGGCAGATATGTAAATACGACGTTTACTTACCATTTCTCACGCATTAGTGTTCGAACACACGAACACGTATACGTCTTCTCCTGCACAGTGGCAGATATGTAAATACGGCGTTTATTTACCATTTCTCACGCATTACGGTTCGAACACTCGAACACCTATACGGATTCTCCTGCACAGTGGCAGATATGTAAATACGGCGTTTACTTACCATTTCTCATGCATTAGGGTTCGAACACACGAACTCCTATTCGTATTCTCCTGCACAGTGGCAGATATGTAAATACGGCGTTTACTTCCCATTTCTCCTGCATTACGGTTCGAACACTCGAACACATATACGGATTCTCCTGCACAGTGGCAGATATGTAAATACTGCGTTTACTTACCATTTCTCACGCATTACGCTTCGACCACTCGAACACCTATACGGATTCTCCTGCACAGTGGCAGATACGTAAATACGGCGTTTACTTACCACTTCTCACGCATTAGGGTTCGAACACTCGAACACCTATTCGGATTCTCCTACATAGTGGCAGACATGTAAATACGGCGTTTACTTACCATTTCTCACGCATTAGGGTTCGAACACACGAACACCTATACGGATTCTCCTGCACAGCGGCAGATATGTAAATACGGTGTTTACATACAATTTGTCACGCATTACGGTTCGAACACTCGAACACCTATACGGATTCTCCTGCACAGTGGCAGATATGTAAATACGGCGTTTACTTACCATTTCTCATGCATTACGGTTCGAACACTCGAACACCTATACGGATTCTCCTGCACAGTGGCAGATATGTAAATACGGCGTTTACTTACCATTTCTCACGCATTAGGGTTCGAACACTCGAACACCTATACGGATTCTCCCGCACAGTGGCAGATATGTAAATACGGCGTTTACTTACCATTTCTCACGCATTACGGTTCGAACACTCGAACACCAATACGGATTCTCCTGCACAGTGGCAGATAGGTAAATACGGCGTTTACTTACCATTTCTCACGCATTACGCTTCGAACACTCCAACACCTATACGGATTCTCATGCACAGTGGCAGATACGTAAATACGGCGTTTACTTACCACTTCTCACGCATTAGGGTTCGAACACTCGAACACCTATACGGATTCTCCTGCATAGTGGCAGATATGTAACTACGACGTTTACTTACCATTTCTCATGCATTGGGGTTCGAACACTCGAACACCTATACGGATTCTCCTGCACCGTGGCAGATATGTAAAGACGGCGTTTACTTACCATTTCTCACGCATTACGGTTCGAACACTCGAACACTTATACGGATTCTCCTGCACAGTGGCAGTTATGTAAATATGGCGTTTACTTACCGTTTCTCACGCATTAGGGTTCGAACACACGAACACCTATACGTATTCTCCTGCACAGTGGCAGATATGTAAATACGGCGTTTACTTACCGTTTCTCACGCATTAGGGTTCGAACACACGAACACCTATACGTATTCTCCTGCACAGTGGCAGATATGTAAATACGACGTTTACTTACCATTTGTCACGCATTACGGTTCGAACACTCGAACACCTATACGGATTCTCCTGCACCGTGGCAGATATGTAAATACGACGTTTACTTGCCATTTCTCATGCATTGGGGTTCGAACACTCGAACACCTATACGGATTCTCCTGCACCGTGGCAGATACGTAAATACGGCGTTTACTTACCACTTCTCACGCATCAGGGTTCGAACACTCGAACACCTATACGGATTCTCCTACATAGTGGCAGATATGTAAATACGACGTTTATTTACCATTTCTCAGGCATTGGGGTTCGAACACTCGAACACCTATACGGATTCTCCTGCACAGTGGCAGATATGTAAATACGGCATTTAGTTTCCATTTCTCACGCATTACGGTTCGAACACTCGAACACCTATACGGATTCTCCTGCACAGTGGCAGATATGTAAATACGGCGTTTACTTACCATTTCTCACGCATTACGATTCGGACAGTCGAACACCTATACGGATTCGCCTGCACAGTGCAAATTTGTAAATACGGCGTTTACTTACCATTTCTCACGCATTAGTGTTCGAACACACGAACACGTATACGTATTCTCCTGCACAGTGGTAGATATGTAAATACGGCGTTTACTTACCATTTCTCACGCATTACGGTTCGAACACTCGAACACCTATACGGATTCTCCTGCACAGTGGCAGATATTTAAATACGGCGTTTACTTTCCATTTCTCACGCATTACCGTTCGAACACTCCAACACCTATACGGATTCTCCTGCACAGTGGCAGATATGTAAATACGGCGTTTACTTACCATTTCTCACGCATTACGGTTCGAACACCCCAACACCTATACGGATTCTTCTGCACCGTGGCAGATATGTAAATACGGCGTTTACTTTCCATTTCTCACGCATTACGGTTCGCACACTCGAACACCTATATGGATTCTCCTGCACAGTGGCAGATATGTAAATACGGCGTTTACTTACCATTTCTCACGCATTACGGTTCGAACACTCGAACACCTATACGGATTCTCCTGCACAGTGGCAGATATTTAAATACGGCGTTTACTTTCCATTTCTCATGCATTACGGTTCGAACACTCCAATGCCTATACGGATTCTCCTGGACAGTGGCAGATATGTAAATACGGCGTTTACGTACCATTTCTCTCGCATTACGGTTTGAACTCTCGAACACCAATACGGATTCTCCGACACAGTGGCAGACATGTAAATACGGCGTTTACTTACCATTTCTCACGCATTAGGGTTCGAACACACGAACACCTATACGGATTCTCCTGCACAGTGGCAGATATGTAAATACGGTGTTTACTTACAATTTCTCACGCATTACGGTTCGAACACTCGAACACCTATACGGATTCTCCTGCACAGTGCCAGATATGTAAATACGGTGTTTACTTACCATTTCTCACGCATTACGGTTCGAACACTCGAACACCTATATGGATTCTCCTGCACAGTGGCAGATATGTAAATACGGCGTTTACTTACCATTTCTCACGCATTAGTGGTCGAACACTCGAACACCTATACGGATTCTCCTACACAGTGGCAGATATGTAAATACGACGTTTACTTACCATTTCTCACGCATTAGGGTTCGAACACTCGAACACCTACACGGATTCTCCTTCACAGTGGCAGATATGTAAATACGGCGTTTACTTACCATTTCTCACGCATTACGGTTCGAACACTCGAACACCTATTCGTATTCTCCTGCACAGTGGCAGATATGTAAATACGGCGTTTACTTCCCATTTCTCATGCATTACGGTTCGAACACTCGAACACATATGCAGATTCTCTTGCACAGTGGCAGATATGTAAATACGGTGTTTACTTACCATTTCTCACGCATTACGCTTCGAACACTCGAACACCTATACGGATTCTCTTGTACAGTGGCAGATACGTAAATACGGCGTTTACTTACCACTTCTCACGCATTACGGTTCGAACACTCGAACACCTATACGGATTCTCCTGCTCAGTGGCAGATATGTAAATACGGCGTTTACTTACCATTTCTCACGCATTACGGTTCGAACACTCGAACACCTATTCGTATTCTCCTGCACAGTGGCAGATATGTAAATACGACGTTTACTTCCCATTTCTCATGCATTACGGTTCGAACACTCGAACACATATACGGATTCTCTTGCACAGGGAGAGATATGTAAATACGGCGTTTACTTACCATTTCTCACGCATTACGCTTCGAACACTCGAACACCTATACTGATTCTCCTGCACAGTGGCAGATACGTAAATACGGCGTTTACTTACCACTTCTCACGCATTAGGGTTCGAACACTCGAACACCTATACGGATTCTCCTACAGAGTGGCAGATATGTAAATACGACGTTTACTTACCATTTCTCAAGCATTGGGGTTCGAACACTCGAACACCTATACGGATTCTCCTGCACAGTGGCAGATATGTAAATACGGCGTTTACTTACCATTTCTCACGCATTACGGTTCGAACACTCGAACACCTATACGGATTCTCCTGCACAGTGGCAGATATGTAAATACGTCGTTTACTTACCATTTCTCACGCATTACGGTTCGAACAGTCGAACACCTATACGGATTCTCCCGCACAGTGGCAGATTTGTAAATACGGCGTTTACTTACCATTTCTCACGCATTAGTGTTCGAACACACGAACACGTATACGTCTTCTCCTGCACAGTGGCAGATATGTAAATACGGCGTTTATTTACCATTTCTCACGCATTACGGTTCGAACACTCGAACACCTATACGGATTCTCCTGCACAGTGGCAGATATGTAAATACGGCGTTTACTTACCATTTCTCATGCATTAGGGTTCGAACACACGAACTCCTATTCGTATTCTCCTGCACAGTGGCAGATATGTAAATACGGCGTTTACTTCCCATTTCTCCTGCATTACGGTTCGAACACTCGAACACATATACGGATTCTCCTGCACAGTGGCAGATATGTAAATACTGCGTTTACTTACCATTTCTCACGCATTACGCTTCGACCACTCGAACACCTATACGGATTCTCCTGCACAGTGGCAGATACGTAAATACGGCGTTTACTTACCACTTCTCACGCATTAGGGTTCGAACACTCGAACACCTATTCGGATTCTCCTACATAGTGGCAGACATGTAAATACGGCGTTTACTTACCATTTCTCACGCATTAGGGTTCGAACACACGAACACCTATACGGATTCTCCTGCACAGCGGCAGATATGTAAATACGGTGTTTACTTACAATTTCTCACGCATTACGGTTCGAACACTCGAACACCTATACGGATTCTCCTGCACAGTGGCAGAATATGTAAATACGGCGTTTACTTACCATTTCTCACGCATTACGGTTCGAACACTCGAACACCTATACGGATTCTCCTGCACAGTGGCAGATATGTAAATACGGCGTTTACTTACCATTTCTCACGCATTAGGGTTCGAACACTCGAACACCTATACGGATTCTCCCGCACAGTGGCAGATATGTAAATACGGCGTTTACTTACCATTTCTCACGCATTACGGTTCGAACACTCGAACACCTATACGGATTCTCCTGCACAGTGGCAGATAGGTAAATACGGCGTTTACTTACCATTTCTCACGCATTACGCTTCGAACACTCCAACACCTATACGGATTCTCATGCACAGTGGCAGATACGTAAATACGGCGTTTACTTACCACTTCTCACGCATTAGGGTTCGAACACTCGAACACCTATACTGATTCTCCTGCATAGTGGCAGATATGTAACTACGACGTTTACTTACCATTTCTCATGCATTGGGGTTCGAACACTCGAACACCTATACAGATTCTCCTGCACCGTGGCAGATATGTAAAGACGGCGTTTACTTACCATTTCTCACGCATTACGGTTCGAACACTCGAACACATATACGGATTCTCCTGCACAGTGGCAGTTATGTAAATATGGCGTTTACTTACCGTTTCTCACGCATTAGGGTTCGAACACACGAACACCTATACGTATTCTCTTGCACAGTGGCAGATATGTAAATACGGCGTTTACTTACCGTTTCTCACGCATTAGGGTTCGAACACACGAACACCTATACGTATTCTCCTGCACAGTGGCAGATATGTAAATACGACGTTTACTTACCATTTGTCACGCATTACGGTTCGAACACTCGAACACCTATACGGATTCTCCTGCACCGTGGCAGATATGTAAATACGACGTTTACTTACCATTTCTCACGCATTAGTGTTCGAACACACGAACACGTATACGTCTTCTCCTGCACAGTGGCAGATATGTAAATACGGCGTTTATTTACCATTTCTCACGCATTACGGTTCGAACACTCGAACACCTATACGGATTCTCCTGCACAGTGGCAGATATGTAAATACGGCGTTTACTTACCATTTCTCATGCATTAGGGTTCGAACACACGAACTCCTATTCGTATTCTCCTGCACAGTGGCAGATATGTAAATACGGCGTTTACTTCCCATTTCTCCTGCATTACGGTTCGAACACTCGAACACATATACGGATTCTCCTGCACAGTGGCAGATATGTAAATACTGCGTTTACTTACCATTTCTCACGCATTACGCTTCGACCACTCGAACACCTATACGGATTCTCCTGCACAGTGGCAGATACGTAAATACGGCGTTTACTTACCACTTCTCACGCATTAGGGTTCGAACACTCGAACACCTATTCGGATTCTCCTACATAGTGGCAGACATGTAAATACGGCGTTTACTTACCATTTCTCACGCATTAGGGTTCGAACACACGAACACCTATACGGATTCTCCTGCACAGCGGCAGATATGTAAATACGGTGTTTACATACAATTTGTCACGCATTACGGTTCGAACACTCGAACACCTATACGGATTCTCCTGCACAGTGGCAGATATGTAAATACGGCGTTTACTTACCATTTCTCACGCATTACGGTTCGAACACTCGAACACCTATACGGATTCTCCTGCACAGTGGCAGATATGTAAATACGGCGTTTACTTACCATTTCTCACGCATTAGGGTTCGAACACTCGAACACCTATACGGATTCTCCCGCACAGTGGCAGATATGTGAATACGGCGTTTACTTACCATTTCTCACGCATTACGGTTCGAACACTCGAACACCAATACGGATTCTCCTGCACAGTGGCAGATAGGTAAATACGGCGTTTACTTACCATTTCTCACGCATTACGCTTCGAACACTCCAACACCTATACGGATTCTCATGCACAGTGGCAGATACGTAAATACGGCGTTTACTTACCACTTCTCACGCATTAGGGTTCGAACACTCGAACACCTATACGGATTCTCCTGCATAGTGGCAGATATGTAACTACGACGTTTACTTACCATTTCTCATGCATTGGGGTTCGAACACTCGAACACCTATACGGATTCTCCTGCACCGTGGCAGATATGTAAAGACGGCGTTTACTTACCATTTCTCACGCATTACGGTTCGAACACTCGAACACTTATACGGATTCTCCTGCACAGTGGCAGTTATGTAAATATGGCGTTTACTTACCGTTTCTCACGCATTAGGGTTCGAACACACGAACACCTATACGTATTCTCCTGCACAGTGGCAGATATGTAAATACGGCGTTTACTTACCGTTTCTCACGCATTAGGGTTCGAACACACGAACACCTATACGTATTCTCCTGCACAGTGGCAGATATGTAAATACGACGTTTACTTACCATTTGTCACGCATTACGGTTCGAACACTCGAACACCTATACGGATTCTCCTGCACCGTGGCAGATATGTAAATACGACGTTTACTTGCCATTTCTCATGCATTGGGGTTCGAACACTCGAACACCTATACGGATTCTCCTGCACCGTGGCAGATACGTAAATACGGCGTTTACTTACCACTTCTCACGCATCAGGGTTCGAACACTCGAACACCTATACGGATTCTCCTACATAGTGGCAGATATGTAAATACGACGTTTATTTACCATTTCTCAGGCATTGGGGTTCGAACACTCGAACACCTATACGGATTCTCCTGCACAGTGGCAGATATGTAAATACGGCATTTAGTTTCCATTTCTCACGCATTACGGTTCGAACACTCGAACACCTATACGGATTCTCCTGCACAGTGGCAGATATGTAAATACGGCGTTTACTTACCATTTCTCACGCATTACGATTCGGACAGTCGAACACCTATACGGATTCGCCTGCACAGTGCAAATTTGTAAATACGGCGTTTACTTACCATTTCTCACGCATTAGTGTTCGAACACACGAACACGTATACGTATTCTCCTGCACAGTGGTAGATATGTAAATACGGCGTTTACTTACCATTTCTCACGCATTACGGTTCGAACACTCGAACACCTATACGGATTCTCCTGCACAGTGGCAGATATTTAAATACGGCGTTTACTTTCCATTTCTCACGCATTACCGTTCGAACACTCCAACACCTATACGGATTCTCCTGCACAGTGGCAGATATGTAAATACGGCGTTTACTTACCATTTCTCACGCATTACGGTTCGAACACCCCAACACCTATACGGATTCTTCTGCACCGTGGCAGATATGTAAATACGGCGTTTACTTTCCATTTCTCACGCATTACGGTTCGCACACTCGAACACCTATATGGATTCTCCTGCACAGTGGCAGATATGTAAATACGGCGTTTACTTACCATTTCTCACGCATTACTGTTCGAACACTCGAACACCTATACGGATTCTCCTGCACAGTGGCAGATATGTAAATACGGCGTTTACTTACCATTTCTTACGCATTAGGGTTCGAACACACGAACACCTATTCGTATTCTCCTGCACAGTGCCAGATATGTAAATACGGCGTTTACTTCCCATTTCTCATGCATTACGGTTCGAACACTCGAACACATATACGGATTCTCCTGCACAGTGGCAGATATGTAAATACGGCGTTTACTTACCATTTCTCACGTATTACGCTTCGAACACTCGAACACCTATACGGATTCTCCTGCACAGTGGCAGATATGTAAATACGACGTTTACTTACCATTTCTCATGCATTACGGTTCGAACACTCGAACACCTATACGGATTCTCCTGTACAGTGGCAGATTTGTAAATACGGCGTTTACTTACCATTTCTCACGCATTACGGTTCGAACACTCGAACACCTATACGGATTCTCCTGCACAGTGGCAGATATGTAAATACGGTGTTTACTTACAATTTCTCACGCATTACGGTTCGAACACACGAACTCCTATTCGTATTCTCCTGCACAGTGGCAGATATGTAAATACGGCGTTTACTTCCCATTTCTCCTGCATTACGGTTCGAACACTCGAACACATATACGGATTCTCCTGCACAGTGGCAGATATGTAAATACTGCGTTTACTTACCATTTCTCACGCATTACGCTTCGACCACTCGAACACCTATACGGATTCTCCTGCACAGTGGCAGATACGTAAATACGGCGTTTACTTACCACTTCTCACGCATTAGGGTTCGAACACTCGAACACCTATTCGGATTCTCCTACATAGTGGCAGACATGTAAATACGGCGTTTACTTACCATTTCTCACGCATTAGGGTTCGAACACACGAACACCTATACGGATTCTCCTGCACAGCGGCAGATATGTAAATACGGTGTTTACTTACAATTTCTCCCGCATTACGGTTCGAACACTCGAACACCTATACGGATTCTCCTGCACTGTGGCAGATATGTAAATACGGCGTTTACTTACCATTTCTCACGCATTACGGTTCAAACACTCGAACACCTATACGGATTCTCCTGCACAGTGGCAGATATGTAAATACGGCGTTTACTTACCATTTCTCACGCATTACGGTTCGAACACTCGAACACCTATACGGATTCTCCCGCACAGTGGCAGATATGTAAATACGGCGTTTACTTACCATTTCTCACGCATTACGGTTCGAACACTCGAACACCTATACGGATTCTCCTGCACAGTGGCAGATAGGTAAATACGGCGTTTACTTACCATTTCTCACGCATTACGCTTCGAACACTCCAACACCTATACGGATTCTCATGCACAGTGGCAGATACGTAAATACGGCGTTTACTTACCACTTCTCACGCATTAGGGTTCGAACACTCGAACACCTATACGGATTCTCCTGCATAGTGGCAGATATGTAACTACGACGTTTACTTACCATTTCTCATGCATTGGGGTTCGAACACTCGAACACCTATACGGATTCTCCTGCACCGTGGCAGATATGTAAAGACGGCGTTTACTTACCATTTCTCACGCATTACGGTTCGAACACTCGAACACATATACGGATTCTCCTGCACAGTGGCAGTTATGTAAATATGGCGTTTACTTACCGTTTCTCACGCATTAGGGTTCGAACACACGAACACCTGTACGTATTCTCCTGCACAGTGGCAGATATGTAAATACGGCGTTTACTTACCGTTTCTCACGCATTAGGGTTCGAACACACGAACACCTATACGTATTCTCCTGCACAGTGGCAGATATGTAAATACGACGTTTACTTACCATTTGTCACGCATTACGGTTCGAACAATCGAACACCTATACGGATTCTCCTGCACCGTGGCAGATATGTAAATACGACGTTTACTTACCATTTCTCACGCATTAGTGTTCGAACACAGGAACACGTATACGTCTTCTCCTGCACAGTGGCAGATATGTAAATACGGCGTTTATTTACCATTTCTCACGCATTACGGTTCGAACACTCGAACACCTATACGGATTCTCCTGCACAGTGGCAGATATGTAAATACGGCGTTTACTTACCATTTCTCATGCATTAGGGTTCGAACACACGAACTCCTATTCGTATTCTCCTGCACAGTGGCAGATATGTAAATACGGCGTTTACTTCCCATTTCTCCTGCATTACGGTTCGAACACTCGAACACATATACGGATTCTCCTGCACAGTGGCAGATATGTAAATACTGCGTTTACTTACCATTTCTCACGCATTACGCTTCGACCACTCGAACACCTATACGGATTCTCCTGCACAGTGGCAGATACGTAAATACGGCGTTTACTTACCACTTCTCACGCATTAGGGTTCGAACACTCGAACACCTATTCGGATTCTCCTACATAGTGGCAGACATGTAAATACGGCGTTTACTTACCATTTCTCACGCATTAGGGTTCGAACACACGAACACCTATACGGATTCTCCTGCACAGCGGCAGATATGGAAATACGGTGTTTACTTACAATTTGTCACGCATTACGGTTCGAACACTCGAACACCTATACGGATTCTCCTGCACAGTGGCAGATATTTAAATACGGCGTTTACTTTCCATTTCTCATGCATTACGGTTCGAACACTCCAATGCCTATACGGATTCTCCTGGACAGTGGCAGATATGTAAATACGGCGTTTACGTACCATTTCTCTCGCATTACGGTTTGAACTCTCGAACACCAATACGGATTCTCCGACACAGTGGCAGACATGTAAATACGGCGTTTACTTACCATTTCTCACGCATTAGGGTTCGAACACACGAACACCTATACGGATTCTCCTGCACAGTGGCAGATATGTAAATACGGTGTTTACTTACAATTTCTCACGCATTACGGTTCGAACACTCGAACACCTATACGGATTCTCCTGCACAGTGCCAGATATGTAAATACGGTGTTTACTTACCATTTCTCACGCATTACGGTTCGAACACTCGAACACCTATATGGATTCTCCTGCACAGTGGCAGATATGTAAATACGGCGTTTACTTACCATTTCTCACGCATTAGTGGTCGAACACTCGAACACCTATACGGATTCTCCTACACAGTGGCAGATATGTAAATACGACGTTTACTTACCATTTCTCACGCATTAGGGTTCGAACACTCGAACACCTACACGGATTCTCCTTCACAGTGGCAGATATGTAAATACGGCGTTTACTTACCATTTCTCACGCATTACGGTTCGAACACTCGAACACCTATTCGTATTCTCCTGCACAGTGGCAGATATGTAAATACGGCGTTTACTTCCCATTTCTCATGCATTACGGTTCGAACACTCGAACACATATGCAGATTCTCTTGCACAGTGGCAGATATGTAAATACGGTGTTTACTTACCATTTCTCACGCATTACGCTTCGAACACTCGAACACCTATACGGATTCTCTTGTACAGTGGCAGATACGTAAATACGGCGTTTACTTACCACTTCTCACGCATTACGGTTCGAACACTCGAACACCTATACGGATTCTCCTGCTCAGTGGCAGATATGTAAATACGGCGTTTACTTACCATTTCTCACGCATTACGGTTCGAACACTCGAACACCTATTCGTATTCTCCTGCACAGTGGCAGATATGTAAATACGACGTTTACTTCCCATTTCTCATGCATTACGGTTCGAACACTCGAACACATATACGGATTCTCTTGCACAGGGAGAGATATGTAAATACGGCGTTTACTTACCATTTCTCACGCATTACGCTTCGAACACTCGAACACCTATACTGATTCTCCTGCACAGTGGCAGATACGTAAATACGGCGTTTACTTACCACTTCTCACGCATTAGGGTTCGAACACTCGAACACCTATACGGATTCTCCTACAGAGTGGCAGATATGTAAATACGACGTTTACTTACCATTTCTCAAGCATTGGGGTTCGAACACTCGAACACCTATACGGATTCTCCTGCACAGTGGCAGATATGTAAATACGGCGTTTACTTACCATTTCTCACGCATTACGGTTCGAACACTCGAACACCTATACGGATTCTCCTGCACAGTGGCAGATATGTAAATACGTCGTTTACTTACCATTTCTCACGCATTACGGTTCGAACAGTCGAACACCTATACGGATTCTCCCGCACAGTGGCAGATTTGTAAATACGGCGTTTACTTACCATTTCTCACGCATTAGTGTTCGAACACACGAACACGTATACGTCTTCTCCTGCACAGTGGCAGATATGTAAATACGGCGTTTATTTACCATTTCTCACGCATTACGGTTCGAACACTCGAACACCTATACGGATTCTCCTGCACAGTGGCAGATATGTAAATACGGCGTTTACTTACCATTTCTCATGCATTAGGGTTCGAACACACGAACTCCTATTCGTATTCTCCTGCACAGTGGCAGATATGTAAATACGGCGTTTACTTCCCATTTCTCCTGCATTACGGTTCGAACACTCGAACACATATACGGATTCTCCTGCACAGTGGCAGATATGTAAATACTGCGTTTACTTACCATTTCTCACGCATTACGCTTCGACCACTCGAACACCTATACGGATTCTCCTGCACAGTGGCAGATACGTAAATACGGCGTTTACTTACCACTTCTCACGCATTAGGGTTCGAACACTCGAACACCTATTCGGATTCTCCTACATAGTGGCAGACATGTAAATACGGCGTTTACTTACCATTTCTCACGCATTAGGGTTCGAACACACGAACACCTATACGGATTCTCCTGCACAGCGGCAGATATGTAAATACGGTGTTTACTTACAATTTCTCACGCATTACGGTTCGAACACTCGAACACCTATACGGATTCTCCTGCACAGTGGCAGAATATGTAAATACGGCGTTTACTTACCATTTCTCACGCATTACGGTTCGAACACTCGAACACCTATACGGATTCTCCTGCACAGTGGCAGATATGTAAATACGGCGTTTACTTACCATTTCTCACGCATTAGGGTTCGAACACTCGAACACCTATACGGATTCTCCCGCACAGTGGCAGATATGTAAATACGGCGTTTACTTACCATTTCTCACGCATTACGGTTCGAACACTCGAACACCTATACGGATTCTCCTGCACAGTGGCAGATAGGTAAATACGGCGTTTACTTACCATTTCTCACGCATTACGCTTCGAACACTCCAACACCTATACGGATTCTCATGCACAGTGGCAGATACGTAAATACGGCGTTTACTTACCACTTCTCACGCATTAGGGTTCGAACACTCGAACACCTATACTGATTCTCCTGCATAGTGGCAGATATGTAACTACGACGTTTACTTACCATTTCTCATGCATTGGGGTTCGAACACTCGAACACCTATACAGATTCTCCTGCACCGTGGCAGATATGTAAAGACGGCGTTTACTTACCATTTCTCACGCATTACGGTTCGAACACTCGAACACATATACGGATTCTCCTGCACAGTGGCAGTTATGTAAATATGGCGTTTACTTACCGTTTCTCACGCATTAGGGTTCGAACACACGAACACCTATACGTATTCTCTTGCACAGTGGCAGATATGTAAATACGGCGTTTACTTACCGTTTCTCACGCATTAGGGTTCGAACACACGAACACCTATACGTATTCTCCTGCACAGTGGCAGATATGTAAATACGACGTTTACTTACCATTTGTCACGCATTACGGTTCGAACACTCGAACACCTATACGGATTCTCCTGCACCGTGGCAGATATGTAAATACGACGTTTACTTACCATTTCTCACGCATTAGTGTTCGAACACACGAACACGTATACGTCTTCTCCTGCACAGTGGCAGATATGTAAATACGGCGTTTATTTACCATTTCTCACGCATTACGGTTCGAACACTCGAACACCTATACGGATTCTCCTGCACAGTGGCAGATATGTAAATACGGCGTTTACTTACCATTTCTCATGCATTAGGGTTCGAACACACGAACTCCTATTCGTATTCTCCTGCACAGTGGCAGATATGTAAATACGGCGTTTACTTCCCATTTCTCCTGCATTACGGTTCGAACACTCGAACACATATACGGATTCTCCTGCACAGTGGCAGATATGTAAATACTGCGTTTACTTACCATTTCTCACGCATTACGCTTCGACCACTCGAACACCTATACGGATTCTCCTGCACAGTGGCAGATACGTAAATACGGCGTTTACTTACCACTTCTCACGCATTAGGGTTCGAACACTCGAACACCTATTCGGATTCTCCTACATAGTGGCAGACATGTAAATACGGCGTTTACTTACCATTTCTCACGCATTAGGGTTCGAACACACGAACACCTATACGGATTCTCCTGCACAGCGGCAGATATGTAAATACGGTGTTTACATACAATTTGTCACGCATTACGGTTCGAACACTCGAACACCTATACGGATTCTCCTGCACAGTGGCAGATATGTAAATACGGCGTTTACTTACCATTTCTCACGCATTACGGTTCGAACACTCGAACACCTATACGGATTCTCCTGCACAGTGGCAGATATGTAAATACGGCGTTTACTTACCATTTCTCACGCATTAGGGTTCGAACACTCGAACACCTATACGGATTCTCCCGCACAGTGGCAGATATGTGAATACGGCGTTTACTTACCATTTCTCACGCATTACGGTTCGAACACTCGAACACC
>JAXFYN010001367.1:0-32376 GCA_036172215.1 Camellia granthamiana | reverse complement strand
TGAATGCTTAATATGTCTTGTGCATATGTTAGGAAGACCCAACCCAACTCGGGGACAGTGTATCTTTAAAACAATATTTTTTATTTTTTATTTTTTGTTATAGTGGAAGGGGGTTCAGGGGTGGGATTGTGGAAGAGTTTACTTTTTGTGTTGTTTGAAGGTTTGAGCTGTGCAAAAACATTCCGTACACATGCATATGTAATTTGGTTTAAAGACTGAACACCAAGCCAACACTAGCATTTTTAAGCAGGCTGTTTTGCTGTGCACACCCAACTACACATGAAATTTAGACCATTTTACCAATCTAATTGTTTGGATGTATGAAGCTAGGTAATGAATTTTGAGAATGAATAATATATTGCATTACGATGAAGGTATGAATAGAATTTGTTGTATGGAGCGTATCCAAAGAAAGATTTCTTGATGACCAATTTCTTTGAAGAACAAATTGTTTTTACTTTGTTCTACAAATTTGTTGATGGGAAGGTGGGCTTGCATTTTTTTTTCTCCACAAAACTTTATATATTTTTTATTTTTAGTTGGAATCCCACTATTATTTTTTTGTGTTATATAGTGGACTATCTATTACTGTAATTAATGAGGAAAGTTGGAAAGTCATGTGGAAGGGACCTTCTTATATGTAATTAAATGAGCCAAGTAATTACTGAAATACATGACACCTAACAACAAAAAATTGATCCTTAGCTGCGTTTTGAACTTGACAAAAATTTACGGGTTGGAGCTTGAGGATTTGTTTGAATATTTGCATCCCTAATAGATAATTTATGAGTTATAGTTGATCTATTCTTATGCTTGATGGCTGTTTTGTGCTCATTCTTGTAATATATTTTGTGCAGTAGTTTCTTCCAAGAGACTACTACATAACAAAGTTTGTCATGTATTCTTGTCTTCTCCTCAAGTTTAATCTTGTTTTCATTCTGTAATGAAGAAAGTTTAATAGACCAAGATTCCATCTCATTAAGAGTGGAAGAAATTGAAGTTTGAGTCTTGTTACTTGGTATTGTTTGTAATGACATAGTTTCATATTAAAGTTTGAGTCCTATTGAAGTCTCTTAGTCGTTGGTTTTTATACTTATGTGAATTTTCCTTTGTCATGCAGACAAGAAATGCAATATCTAGAACTTATTTAGCATCACAGAGGTTTTCCAGTTCAGCTATTCTTTTGGTTGGAGACCCTACCACCATGCGTGATCGTGAGATGTTTGTGCTTGAGGATACTATTGAAAGCACTGTTGCTTGACAACCCATTTCATTAGCTTTGACTTTGAGTAGAAATTCTATGACTTTGAGTAGAAATTCTAACATCTATGGATAGTTTTTGATATGACATTGACAAATGGATTACTCTAATCTTTGGTTAGTTTTGGATTTTTTTTAGAATATAGTTTTTGGATACTTTAGAATTTTTGGGACAATTTAGAGCTTTAAGATTTTTAGATGGTTTTGAACTTAAGGATAGTTTTTAGATGTTTGAAATGTATAAACAATTGTTGAATGTTCATAACTTATGAATATAGTTTCTTTTTGATACTTGAAATAATATTTTGGTGGTTGATTGATATTTTGTGAAGCTTGTTTGTAATTCTTGTTAGATTGTACGTAATAGGTAAAATAGAACCTACTAAATTGAAAAAAAAAATTATATATTCTATGGTAGGCATAATAAGTCGTATTACATATTTTATGACACGCAATTAGCGTCGGTATTTGTCTCACTAATTAATGGCATGCAAAAAAAGTCATAGAAAAAGTAACAACGACGTACAAAATCTGCCATTAAATAGTTTTTAATGGTGTACTATAGCATGTCGTAGAAAAATTAACAACGACGCACAAAATTTGTCGTTAAATAGTTTTTAATGGCGTACTATAGCATGTCATAGAAAAAGTAACAACGACGCACAAAATCTGTCATTAAATAGTTTTTAACCGCATACGAAGCAAGTCATTGAAAGTGAATGACTTTCCATGACTGGTCATAATATGATGTGCGCTACACGTTGTAGAAGGATTTTTACGGCGTGCATTGTGCGCCGTAAAAACCCTTTTTTGTTGTAGTGATTGAAGGAGTTGTTGTCCAAATTCAAGCTCTGAAGATATTGTAGATCAAAGAGATTGCTCGTGTTGCCAATCCCACCTGATATTGATTTGCTGCTGAGGTCAAGACCGATAACATGGCTATCATTGCATGTCACACCAGCCCAAGAACAGCAATCAGTACTTGAATTCCATGACGTGAGTTTGGAGTTGAGCTTGGAGGAGGAAAGGTAAGTGTCAAATGTAAGGCTTTGTTTCAATTTGAGCAATGTCGATAGCTCATGGTCAAGGCATTAGCTAGGAACGAGATCTAAATTTATTGAAAGTGTGATGAACAAGAAAAGCCATGTGGAGAGTGAGATGTTCATCGAAGGTGGATGTAAGAGACTTTGGCAAGGTTGAACAAAAAGCTGTGAATATTTTGGCATTGATGTGTGGTGGTGGTGCTATAAATTTTGAAACTACATGGGAGAATTTTGAAAGAGTAATTATATTCACATGACATGCTTATGACTAAAGATTCAGCTCGAGTTATGAAGTCTTCATTCCAAACTTTGTATTCTTCATTCGACATAAATTTTGATGTGACGTTTGAATTTAAATCTTCCTTTTACAAATGTAATTTTTCTTCCCTTATTTCATTCCTATCAATTATAAAAATAAAAATAAAAATTTAATTCTCTGTTTGGATTTTAAATTTATGTAAGAATTTTTTAAGTGAGAGAAAAATGAAATAGATTTGTTAATAAAATTGAGAATTCTTTTTTTTCTTTGTAAATTTGCTCTCAAATGTAATATCCAAACATAACCTCAAATTGTTATTTGACTACTAATATATAACTTTGTGGGACATTGATACTTTGAGCAATTATTGATTATATTAGATGATATGTTTTGTCAATCATATGATTTCAGTGTACTGTGGTTAGAAATGTGAAGGGATTAATTAATACAAATGTTATGAATCATAAAAGTATATTTTGAAATTTATCTCAAATTGAGTTGTATGGTGAGCTTTAAAATTGGTGTAATATAAATTTTATTTAAAATAATTATAACCTATAGATGTGTTTTTTTCAATTTTCTGAACATATATACATATATATATTTTAAATTTATAATACTGAAGATTTGTCCTTAGATAAAAGCAATTGGAAACCATTGGATTGAAGGCATTCAGATCCTCTAGAGTTTAATTCTCTAGAGTTTCTTTCAATTATTCACAATGATGTCATTTTGTTGATGAAGAAAAAAAAAAGAGGAAGAAATAAACACAACAACAAGCAGTGCCCTTCCAACTTTGTCATGTATGACAATTCAATTGGAATTTGCCCAGCAACATTTGCATTTGACAAATTCAGATATAGACCAGTGACATGACCTGCTTTGTCGCAAGTCACGCACTTCCAACCATAGCAATCATTTGTTTGAGTCCAATTTAGCTACTTGACAGAAAATGTTGAATTGAATGTGAGGCCGTTCTTCAATTGGAGCAACAATGAGCTTTGATCATTGAGCCATTGGCTATGTAATGGAGCAATACAAATGCAGAAGATCAAGAGAATAGTTATAGAGAAACACTACAAGAAATTTCACTTTTGGCGACTAAAATTTTAGTCGCCAAAAGCCTTGTTTTTAGTCGCCAATTACTTTTGGCGACTAATATATTTGGTCGCCCATTTTGTCGCCAACAGTTTGTCGGCGAAACAATCGGCGACTAAAAATTTTTTGGTAGCCAAAAGTGACCTAATTGGCGACTAAAACTTTAGTTGCCATACATTTTTTAAAAATAATTAAATATATATATTTTTTACTTTTAGTGACTAAATTTTTTAGTAGCCAATTTGAGCATGTTTTCTTGGCGACTAACTATTTGGTAGCCAAAAGTTTCACTTTTTGAGAATTGGCAACTAAAAATTTAGTAGCTAAAAAATTTCTTTTTACAATTGGCGACTAAAAGTTTAGTAGCCAAAAGTTTCACATTTTGACAATTGGCGACTAAAATTTTAGTAGCCAAAAGCCAACCTGTGATATTTGTTTAGTCACCAAAAGGTCTCATTTAATTTTTATAATTTGTTCTGTAATATTTTTTGCGCCACCTGTAACCTGTACATATACAAAATTATTCATCCATTCATTCATTCATTCCATTCTCAACCATTCAATAAAATTATTTCTCCACAACCTGTATCATTCAATTTTCAACCATGTACAAAACTTAATTATTAATCATACATATCAAAGAAAATAAGAATCCATAAACATAGTATAATCCAACAAATACACATACCATCCAAACCAACAATTAAAATCCAAATTTAAAAAAAAAAAAAAAAAAAAAAAAAAAAAAAAAAACCAAAACCTTAATAACAAAACATATAAGGTGTACATGTTAAGAATAAACAAAAATATAATGTAAATTGCGCCCATACAAATATCATCAATCTGGCCCAAAAACATCACTGTATCCATGCTAACATCATCAATCTGTAACAAAAACATAATATCCATTAATATTTTATTAAATAACATTGCATTTACAATTATATAAAAAAAAAATACAATTACAGTAAAGCATGAAACCTCAATAAAACCCATCACCATGTACCAAACTTGGTAATTTGCTCTAAACATATGTAATAGTAAGAAACATGAAACCTCAGCTTAAAATAAGTTATATAAGAAAGATCTATTAAGAATTATTTGAAAGAAAATAAAAATAAAAATAAAAAAAAGGAAAGAGGGGGGAAATCAAATCCTAAAGGGATGAAAATGTATCAAAATAAAAACAAGGATTAAAAATGTGAGAATACTGAATGACAACTACATGATAAAGAAAATTGACCATTAAATTTTATTTGATAAAGAAAATAACAGCTACATGATAAAGAAAATAAATACACTGAAAATTACTTGAAAGACTCGTACAAATTGACCATTAAATTTAAAATAACAGCTACATGATAAAGAAAATTGCATGTTATATGTTGCAACCTCAAATCATTGGAAATAACTTCAATTGCTGCAATTACTACTATTACAGCAGCAGCAGCAGCAACTCATCTAAGTTTACTAAGCAACCATGCAATAGTTCAATTTATCATTAAACTATTAAGGGGTGATAATTCAATGCAAGAAATAGAAAGCAACCAATAAAAAAATAGAAGGGAGACTATAAATAAGTGCCTCCAAACTTGGCACTATTGGATCAAATTTACAGACAGGGCAAGAAAGACCTTAAACTTGAGAGTTCACATAAAGGCTTAGCTGCTAGCATTGGATCAACTGCACCAAAACGAACAACTTACTACAGTCAGGAATAGGGCATTCTACTTCATTATATTTTAAGTTACCGAACTTCGAAAAGAAAATGATAAGTGAACTATTGAAGCATTATATTCAAGATTCCAAGAGATAATGGGTCGCTAATGATTCTAACCAAAATTAATTTTTTTTATATAAAATTACGATAAATCTAAACAGTGGCCATGTTTAGAATGCATGTTATAGTTCTAGAGCAACATAAACTTTCAAATTCAATTGTTGCAGTTACAAAAGTATTACACTAAATAAAATTTGAAAAGGGAGTATATTCATTTAGTGCAATCCAGAGGCAGTATGGTTACAACAGTTTCATGCTCTAGTCGTATCATCCATCCACCAAAGTATTTGTAACCATTGGTTCACATTTTTTATTTTATTTTTTATTTTTTTTCCTCTTCCCTCTTTAATTTGGTCCCTAAAATATCAATTTTGAGTCTAAATGCTCTAATTACTAACATATTAAATTGGAGAACAGATTTTATCACTAGAGGGACATTGTAGACATCTAGACAAACATAATTAGGCAAGAAATCCATTGCCCAAATCAAGCAACTCACAATCAAGATCTAATTCTGATTCATCAAAATCAGTATACTCATTCGTTATAGTTGGATAGCAGAGTTGGTTTGAGAGGTTTAAAATCTTCCACAAGTCGACCAACAACTCATTCTCAGGGTCCCAAACCACTTGTTCTAATTTTTTTTCATTTCACAAACTTACCAAGCTTATAACAAATCTAATCAAGATTCATTGCTACATTAATATTTCTAATAAGCTAATGCATGTTAAGAGGACATAAATGTTTTAGTGATGAACTCAGTAAATTCAGTATAACTACTCTGAGAGAAACACCAAAGAGACATGAATTGTCAAAAATGGACACAATTATGGTTTCTTCTTGTCAAGTTCCACATAGAGAGAAGTTCTAGAAAAGTGCATATAGCTAGGCCGCCTTCTAGTACCAACCCCGAAGAGAATATAGTTCATGAAAGTGAGAACAAGAATCATCACCGCGGAAGAAATAAGTTGAACTCCCAACACTTCAATCTCTAGCTTGAGCTTTTTATTCCACATACAAAACTATTTTCATACAAGGAATTGTATCAATGGGCTTAATCTCACATTATGTTTCAATGGGATATTATTAAATTCTAGATGCCTATTGCTAGATCCTTTTGTAATTTTAAAATCAGTAAGACATGGACACTCACGATTCTGCTCATCAATCTTTAACACTTACAGCCTACTTGTAAAAGTAATATTCTTACCACAAGAAGTAATGCCCGGTTCATTATCCAGTTAACCTTTGTGGTGTATGATTCCAGAACAAATGTGTGCTTCCTCAAGTAATTCCAGTACCTGCACAAGTAAAAAAGTTGAGATGGAATAGAGAAGTTTTTATTTGAGATTTAATGCCCATATTCCAGTAAAAACATTTTTGAACCTCTACATTACAAACCTTGAGAAACTAAGATCACTTGCAAGGGGGTGAGGAAAAACAGCAACAGATGGTGATGTAATGAGCCTATTATGAGCCCCTAGAAATAAGCAATTATATCATTAATTGAAAATAAGTGGTGTAGCAGCTACAAAATGCAAAATTCTGAATATAAAAATTCCTTGTGACAGTTCATTACCCAATAGAGTATTATGCATTAGAAATCATACCTTCTGACTATTATGCATTAGAAATCATATCTCCAATGGATGAACGAGAACTATCTATCACAATGAATAATTAGACATTCCACCTTTCTTCACAAACTTCGCTTTTTTTAAAAAAAAAAAAAAAAAAAGATAGATTTTTTTATTTTTTTATTTTTAACTTCAGCTGCACATTTCAGCAAAGAGAAACTTTGCATTGAGAAAATGCTTCAAAAATTTTAATGTTATTATCTTGATCATAATTAACACTGTAAAGCGCTTGTATCCTACTTCAAACAGCTTAAACCATAATTAACACTGTAAGAACAAGAATATAGCCAATCTCCCATTAGTTTCTGCTTAGTCTACCCATTCAAAGTCACATCTTCCATTAGTTTGTTAACTTCTGGGTCCAGCATTTTTGCTAAAGACTTGTAAAGAGAAGAACAAGACGTTGGAACAATCTTCTGTGTATATAAAATAACTTGAACTAAATTCAAACAAAATAAATAAATAACATACCGGATTTATTTATCGAACCAAATTAAAATTAAGACCAAGTCGAGTGTGTAACACTCTGTCCTTAAGATAGATTCGCCCCGCTACAGTACTTACGGTTGAGTGGCGTCTATCTCCCAGGATACAATGATCTTCACAAATTGTAGTAGTACTCCGAACAGTTTGTTCAGCGAACCAAACCTGTGTTCTAACTCTCTGAAATTTATACTAAATCTAATATGAAGAATAATGCAAAAATGTAGAATTTAGGACAACCAAAGACAATAATCAGACTGTGTTTTTTTTCCCAACCCTCGATTGCTGGAATCATGGCAGTATATATAGGCAAAAATCCTAACCCTCGAAACGGTGCAATCAGAAGTGAACATATGCACTATTTATTTCAAACAATTTGTCTGACTGTTGGCACTAAGAAAACCAATGTTCAAACAATTTGTAAAGTTGACTGTTAGAGAACTGTTTCAAGTAACTTTTATTAATTAAACTACAGGAATATATATATATATATTAAATTAATGAATATATATATTAAACAAATTGAATAGTTTAATAAATAAAGTAAGAGGTACAAATTTTAGGAAATCACTTAGGAACCCAAAATTTGAATTTAGAATTAAATTAAATTCCCACAATTACAAACTTTAGGAAACCACTTAGGAATCCAAATTTTGAATTTAGAATTAAATTAAATTCCCACAATAATTTTTATTGAAAAAATTCAAATGAATTTTATCTAAATAAAAATTAATGTTAGACCCGAAAACGATGTCAACTTCCCATTCACTCATAAATGGTTTTGACGTTCCATTTTCACCGTGTGACTTGCCACGCGGCAAGGAATACGTCACCTCTTCGGACCCACCCCAAAAGACGTTTGGGGCCCACTCAACTTGGGCTCAAAAATATGCCTATCTTAAACCATTTTTCCAACAATCCCCCACATGAATGGAATTTGACGGAGAGAAAATGCACCAACATGATCTAATTACAGAGAGTACAAAAATTGGAAATATTCTGCAAAGGATAGGTAGCTTTTGGCTTTGAACCTTCCCTTGTGAGACACTATCGGATTTACTAGCTAACCAGTGAACATGATGTCTTGAACTGTTCAACCGTTTGTGTAAACCAAGACAATAGAACTCACACAGTATATCCCCAGACACAGTTTAGTTCTCACTATTGTGTTCATGTTGGCCCTGAACAACCTGGTCTTCATGAGTGCTCTAAAGACTTGTAGCCCTTCACAAATCTTATAGAACCGGCCGAGTTCACACTCACATAGGTGATTCTTATGAAAAGTATCCTGCCATACTCCACTAGGTTTACCTAGATATAAGAATCATTAAAAGTATTACTTAACCTAAATCGCTGTAGACATCACTTATTTCATCATAGAAATGGGTAGGAGTTGGACTCCACAGTGATCCTTCTGAGTCAATCACAACTCGGTTGTCCTTTTGAACCTAGATCTTGGGATCTCCAGTCAACTAGGTTGGGTTGCCGTTGTGGTAACTCTTATTTAATAGGCTTAAGTCCCATTCCCGTCAATGAATTCTCAACTAACTCTCTTGCTAACCCTTTGGTTAGTGGATCCGCTATGTTGTCTTTAGACTTAACATATTCTATGGAAATAATTCCATTAGAAAGTAGTTGTCTCACGGTGTTATGTCGATGGCGAATATGTCGTGACTTACCATTATACATATGACTCTGTGCTCTACCTATAGCTGATTGACTATCACAATGTATGCATATAGCAGGCACCAGTTTTGGCCAAATTGGAATATCTTCAAGGAAGTGGCGAAGCCATTCTGCCTCTTCCCCTGCTTTGTCTAAGGCTATGAATTCTGATTCCATAGTAGACCTAGCAATGCAAGTCTATTTGGAAGATTTCCAAGATACAGCCGCCCCACCAAGAGTAAAGATATACCCACTAGTGGACTTTGAGTCTCTTGTATCCGTTATCCAATTTGCATCACAGTATCCTTCAAGTATTGCTGGATATCTAGTATAATTAAGCCCAATGTTACGAGTAAATCGGAGATACCTTAAAACCCTTATAATTGCTTTCTAGTGTTCTACTCCCAGATTACTCGTATATCTACTTAATTTACTTACTGCATAAGCTATATCCGGGCGAGTGCAGTTCATCAAGTACATTAAGCTTCCAATAATTTGGGCATACTCTAATTGAGAAATACTTTCCTGTACATTCTTAGAAAGATACAAATTAACATCTACAGGTGTTCTAGCAAGATGATCATCATCTTTGCTAAATTTGTCAAGTATTTTCTCAATGTAATGAGATTGTGACAAAGCATATCCTTCTAAAGTTTTGGTAATTTTCATACCAAGAATTACATTAGCAATGCCCATGTCTTTCATGTCAAAATATTTATTCAACATTTTCTTGGTAGTTTTAATCATATCATTATTACTACCTATGATGAGCATATCATCTATATAAAGACACACAATGACATAACCTTTATCTGTGTTTTTAATATAAACACATTTGTCACACTCATTAATTTTAAATCCATTTGACATCATTGCCTTGTCAAATTTCTCCTGCCATTGCTTTGGCACTTGTTTTAAACCATATAATGATTTAACCAACTTACACACTTTCTTTTCTTTTCCTAGAACAGAAAAACCTTCTGGTTGTTCCATGTAAATTTCTTCATTTAACTCACCATTTAAGAAAGCGATTTTCACATCCATTTGATGAATTTCTAGATTGTATAGAGATGCAATGGCAATTAGCATTCTAATGGATGTTATTCTAGTAACCGGTGAGTATGTGTCAAAATAGTCTAGACCTTCTTTTTGTCTAAATCCTTTGACCACAAGTCTTGCCTTGTATTTGTCAATTGATCCATCCGCTTTCATTTTCCTTTTGAAAATCCACTTGTACCCAAGAGGTTTACAACCTGGTGGCAAGTCCACTAATTCCCAAGTGTGATTTTGCAAGATGGATTCAACTTCACTATTGACAGCTTATTTCCATAAAGGAGCTTCAAGACTAGACATAGCCTCTTTAAAGGTTAAAGGCTCATTTTCTAACAAATATGTTAGAAAATCTGAACCAAACGATTTTGAGGTTCTAGCACGTTTACTACGCCTAGGTTCTTTTTCCTCATTTTGGTCTAACTCTTGCTCTTGATCATGTTCTTGATCATTACTAGTAATAACATCAACAGATCTCTTATTATTACTAGCCTCTTGTCCAGTCTTATTTGGAAATACATGTTCAAAGAATGATGCATTTCGAGACTCAATAATAGTATTTACATGCATTTCGGAATGTTCTAATTTATGAATCAAAAACCGATATGCACTACTATTCTTGGCATAACCAATGAAAATGCAATCAATGGTCTTAGGACCTATCTCAGTCTTTTTAGGACTAGGAATAGCCACTTTAGCCAAACACCTCCACACTTTTAAGTATTTGTAGGATGGTACTCTTCCATGCCACAATTCATAAGGTGTTTGATTTATTTTCTTTCGGGGTACTTTATTTAAAATATAATTAGCAGAAAGTAGTGCTTCCCCCTACAAGTTCTGAGGTAATCCAGAACTGATTAACATAGTATTCATCATTTCTTTTAAAGTCCTATTTTTCCTTCCAGCAACTCCATTTTGCTGAGGTGAGTAAGGAGCGGTGGTTTGATGAATTATTCCATGTTCTTTACAAAATTCACCAAAAAGTGATTCATATTCACCACCTCTATCACTTCTAAGTTTCTTGATTTTCTTACCAAGTTGATTTTCAACTTCATTCTTATATTGAATGAAAGTTTCCAAAGTTTCATCCTTGGTTCGAATTAAATAAACATAACTATATCTAGTATAGTCATCTATAAAAATGATTACATACTTTTTCCCACCTCTAGTTTGAATTGATTTAAAATCACAAATGTCACTATGAATTAATTCAAGTGGTTCCGTACTTCTTTCAATTGAATGAAAAGGAGTTTTAGATAATTTTGCCTCAACACAAATTTCACATTTATGATTTGAATCAATATCAAATTTAGGTAAACATTCCATATTAATTAATCTACGCAAAAATCCATAATTAACATGTCCTAGTCTACCATGCCATAAATTTGAAGACTCAAGCAAGTAAGAAGAAGATGCATTATTATTAATAACTGAAGGTACAACGGTCATTACATTTAACTTAAAAAGGCCATCAGACATGTAACATTTTCCTACATACATCCCATTTTTGGTAAGTACAAACTTGTCACTTTCAAAAACTAGCCTAAACCCATTCTTACTCAACAAAGATCCGGAAACTAAATTCTTGCGAATGTCCAGTACATGCAGCACATTGTTGAGAGTGAGTTCCTTTCCAGATGTCATCTTGAGTACAATCTTTCCTTGTCCTTAACCTTTGGAAGTTGAGGAGTTGCCCATAAAAAGTTGTTCACAATTGTCCATTGAAGAATAAGATGTGAACATCTTTTTGTCGGCACAAACATGGCAAGTAGCACCAGTGTCCACCCATCATTCTTTAGGATTTCCGACAAGATTTGCCTCGGAAACAACTTCAGAAAGATTGATGTCATCGACACCATTGGAAATATTGTCCACTTCGATCATATGGGCTTGAGCAGACTTCTTGCTTGTTCTTCTTTTGCTTTTGCCTTTGCTACGGCAATCTTTGGCCCGATGTCCCACTTTGTCACAGATGTAACATTTGCCATTAAACTTGTACTTTTTATTATTCTCCCCTTTAGAGCCTTGTGATGAACTTTCTCCAAAAGACTTTCGTTTCTTGGTTTTTGAATCATGTTCCACCACATTTGCCTTAGTCCATAGGATGCTTACTAGCCCGCTTTTCAGAATTGCGGTTGTCCTCCTCAATTCTCAAACGCACAATTAATTCATCCATAGAAATTTCTTTGCGCTTGTCTTTGAGGTAGTTCTTGAATTCCTTCTAGCCTTTTGGTAATTTTTCAATTAAGGCTGTAACTTGGAAGGATTCACTGAGTGACATGCCTTCTGTGTGAATTTCATGCAAAATGAGTTAGAAATCTTAAGCTTGGCTAATCATAGTTTTTGAATCAACCATTACAAAATCCAAGAATCTGCCAACCACAAATTTCTTTGAGCCGGCATCTTCCGTTTTGTACTTTTTCTCCAACGATTCCCAAAGTTCCTTTGCTATCTTGATTGGACTGTAGACGTTGTATAATGAGTTGTCAAGTCCGTTCAAGATGTAGTTTCGGCAAAGGAAATCGGCATGTTTCCAAGCATCAACCGCAGCAACCACTTGTCGGTCAATTTCATCCTCTTTCAGGATAGGAGCATCGTCACGGAGGAAATGAGCCAGGTTCAGAGTTGTAAGATAGAACAACATCTTCTGTTGCCATCTTTTAAAGTCAGTTTCTGAGAACTTCTCTGGCTTTTCACCATGATTTACCTGTACTATCATCACAGAAGAGGGGGTTAGTGCAATTGCAAGAACCACAGCAGTACTTGTTTGGGCATTAGTTTCAGTAGCCATCAATTCTAATTTATAAAACAAAATTATAATTAGAATTTACACTACACAAAAAATTAAACCAAATTCACAGAATTAAATTCTGTAAAAATAAAAGAAACAAGAATGTAACTTTTATTTCTAATTAATTTGAAAATAAAATAAAATTTTATTTAAAAAAATTAAACCCACACAGAAAATTAAATTCTGTAAAATAAAAGAAATAAAAAAACTATAACTTTTATTTTTCAATTAATTTGGAAATAAAATAAAATTTTATTCAACCAAAATAATTCCAAACAGAAAATTAAATTCTGTAAAATAAAAGAAATAAGAATATAACTTTTATTTTTCAATTAATTTGGAAATAAAATAAAATTTTATTTAACCAAATTAATTCCACACAAGAAATTAAATTCTGTAAAATAAAAGAAATAAGAATATAACTTTTATTTTTCAATTAATTTGGAAATAAAATAAAATTTTATTTAACCAAATTAATTTCACACAGAAACTTAAATTTCTTGTAACACTCCAATAATTAAAATACTGAAACAGAATTTTAAGTAATGAAAACACAGAAAATAATTTCTAAAACCCAAAATTAATTTCTGAAAAAATTTCACAAAAATATATTCTGAATTGTTAATGACACCAGTATCGTACTACTAGTTGTCAAAGAAAAGAGACAGTATATTACTACTATCTGTCAAATAGCATATAATCTCTATTTGTTTTTCCAACCAGAATATTATTTTGTAAATTCACAGAAAATAATTTTCTTAAAAGAAGAAAAATAAGAGGAAACAAATGAAAAAATTCTGTAAACAGAATAAATTGGAATCTGTCTTAAGATTGTTGGAACAATCTTCTGTGTATATAAAATAACTTGAACTAAATTCAAACAAAATAAATAAATAACATACCGGGTTTATTTATCGAACCGAATTAAAATTAAGACCAAGTCGAGTGTGTGACACTCTGTCCTTAAGACAGATTCGCCCCGCTACGGTACTTACGATTGAGTGGCGTCTATCTCCTAGGATACAATGATCTTCACAAATTGTAGTAGTACTCCAAACAATTTGTTCGGCGAACCAAACCTATGTTCTAACTCTCTGAAATTTATACTAAATCTAATATGAAGAATAATGCAAAAATGCAGAATTTAGGACAACCAAAGACAATAATCAGACTGTGTTTTTTTTCCCCAACCCTCGATTGCTGGAATCATGGCAGTATATATAGGCAAAAATCCTAACCCTCGAAACGGTGCAATCAGAAGTGAACAGATGCACTATTTATTTCAAACAATTTGTCTGACCGTTGGCACTAAGAAAACCAATGTTCAAACAATTTGTAAAGTTGACCGTTAGAGAACTGTTTCAAGTAACTTTTATTAATTAAACTATAGGAATATATATATATATATATATTAAATTAATGAATATATATATATTAAACAAATTGAATAGTTTAATAAATAAAGTAAGAGGTACAAATTTTAGGAAATCACTTAGGAACCCAAAATTTGAATTTAGAATTAAATTGAAATCACTTAGGAACCCAAAATTTGAATTTAGAATTAAATTAAATTCCCACAATTACAAACTTTAGGAAACCACTTAGGAACCCAAAATTTAAATTTAGAATTAAATTAAATTCCCACAATAATTTTTATTGAAAAAATTCAAATGAATTTTATCTAAATAAAAATTAATGTTAGACCCGAAAACGACGTCAACTTCCCATTCACTCATAAATGGTTTTGACGTTCCGTCTTCACCATGTGACTTGCCACGCGGCAAGGAACACGTCACCTTTTCGGACCCACCCCAAAAGACGTTTGGGGCCCACTCAACTTGGGCTCAAAAATATGCCTATCTTAAACCATTTTTCCAACACAAGATAAAAAAAAATGAACATGTAATTTAGATAAATATTTACTACATTTTAAATATAAAAAACTGTGAGCTGTTGATATCCTGGTTCAAACAGCTAAACCATTAGTCATTTAGAAACTAAAAATAATTGTAAACAAACAGATCAACATGTAAATCCATTTAAAAGAACAAAATTAAAGATCATGAAACTCTTGCATGCTTTCCTTGGCAGATTAGGCAACATTGCTGGCCTTGTCCATCATCTGGTTGCCCTTTTGCTGAAACAAATATAACAAACATCTACACATCAGTCTTCTTTTTTTCTTTTTTTCTTTTTTTCTTTTTTTGTGCTCTTAATCTCTTGTTTATGGCTTATGATATATATATATATATAAAACAATATTGGAAGTTGTAGCCTTGGGAAGGGAGATCTTTGCCTAGATTGAACCACTGATATATTTAATTAAACATGAATGGTTAGACGATTTTAATTAAGCTGATTTTTGTTGAAATACATAGGAAAGATTTATAGGTATTCAAAGCATATTTGGCTCATAATATGGCATAACAAATAAAGCATATTTTAAAAAAAAAAGTTGTGCTTGTCTATTGGTACACTTGTATATCTACCCAGTGTCAATCAAGAAGGGAAAAAAACAAAGTGTAGACACCCCATTTTTGACCGTCCTCAAGACTTGGACGTCACTGTTTGAACACTCGGTGATTATCCATGTTTGTGTTCGTTTGGAGTTCCCGGAGGTCTCGGCTACGCGCCCTGCCTTAGGATCTCCGAACTCGACCATTTTGTGTCTGGTTTTGCACCAAACACTTGTGTTTTGCCTTGGAGGGGTAGGGAATGCCTTGTGAGGCATCCCCACACACCACCGGCAGTGGCTAGAGGCCACCGGCTGGTTTTTGTTGCCACCGGCAATGTATGTGGCCGGTCGGCACTTTTTGTTGCCGGTCGGCAGTCATTTTTGTCAAAATGACATTTTTGGCCAGCCGACTACTGTTCATCTGCTTTTGCAGATATTTTAGGACAGCTGTGTGGCATTTGGTTCCCCTCCATACACGTGTATGGAGGGATGCCCTCCTTGTAAGCTTGTTGTGTAAGCTTTACAAGTTTGGTTGCCTATAAGAGAAGGGTCTCTTCTCTTGGGACAGAGGTTAGAGAATTTTGGAGAGAAAAACACAGAGAGAAGCTCTGGTTTTAGGGTTAGGGTTGATACATATCTCCTATATCTCTTTTTCTCTCTTTATGTTCTAGGTGTTTTAGTCCATATTATTGCATACAAACATCTAGTGCTTCACCTTCCTTTGGCTACTGAGGTTCTAAGGGCTTGTCCTTGCTATTTTTGACTGGATTGAAGCTTAAGGGGGCAACAAGATCACCATTGTTGAAGAAAGGCTTCAAGGGTAAGAAACTAGTCCTTTTTACCCCATTTTTGCATCCTATTTCTACCTATCTTAGAGCTGTTTTTGTGTTTAGTGTAGAACATAAAAAAGTTCTATTTTTAGGCCCTCTTGATTGTTTGTTAAGAGTGTTTTGTGGTTTGGGTTTGTTAGACCCCTCCTAAGCCTTGTAAGGCTCCTTTTGTGCTATTTTTGTGCAAGTTTCGAGACTTTGGTGTCTTCACTACTGAAATCTTGAGGGATTTCAGTGGTGGAGATGGCGCCTTGAAGTCTCCAAAAGGGGAGGGCCACCCCCTCTTCTTGTTGTCCTTGAAAGGGACCCTTTTGGCCTCTTAAGGGAGCATCTAGCTTAGGCTCTTGTTGATCATGCCATGGCTGTATTTTATGCTTATATTGCCATGATATAACTTTGTATTAAGTTAGTTTTGGTACACCATGCATGCCTTGCATACCTACCTTGTAATGCCTTGTTGTTGCCTTAATATGCCTTGGGTTGTAAACCATTATTCTAGCATGTTTTAGGCTTAGTCTTGTGAGGCTTTTGTGCTTGTTTTGCCATGTATAAGGTCTATCCTAGGTTATTTGGGCCGACCCTAGCATGCATTGTGTAGCCCCTTTGTATATTTGGGCTTGTTGGCCTTAAGTGCATAAGTGTATAGCATGCATTGCTTGCATTATTTCAGTGGTTTGGAACCACTTAGCATGAAATTTCAGTCCATTTAACATGTTTGCATACTTGCCTTAGAGGCTTCATTGTTGCTTTGAAAGCTTGTGTTGTATGCTCCATGTTTTGGTCATTATGTATGCCTTTGGATTTGAGCCACTTAGATGCCATCTAGGTGCACCCTTGGTTTTGTTTAAGCCTTCTTTTGACCTGTTTTAAGCCTCCTTAGCCTTGTGAGGCTTGGTGGAATTGACCTTGGTTCAAGCCTCCATGACTTGCCTTAAGTACTTGGACCATGCTTGCATGCTTATGCTTGTCTCATTTGAGTTGGTTTGGCACCACATTTTGACATGATTTTCAGAGCTAATATCGCATGCTAATTATCCATCATAGCCTCTTTTAAGTGTGCTTGAAAGTTGCTAGTTTAATGCTTAAGTTTGGACCATAATATGTGCACATGTGCATGTGTGTTTAACCTTCATTTTTGGGCATTTTGGCCACTGCTTTAGGCCTATTTAGAGCCGCCTAAATCATGTTTAAGTCCCCATTTTCATTAGTTTGCATTGCCTCATGTTTGCTTGTATGCTTGCATAAGTGCCTTGCCATGCCATGTTGCATCCTTAGCTTGCATGCCTAGGTTGCATTGCATCTTGCATGCATGCCTTGTTCCTTGATTTGGTGATAGGAATTGGGCCTTGTTTTGTTTGGTTGGTTTGCATTTCATTTGACATGAAAGTGCACACTTGATTCTTTAGGCCATCATGCATGGAAATGCGTGATTGGTGGCCCGAGAATCGAGGCACATACCCCTTTGAGTCGCAAACATGATAGGGGGCATGATTGGTGCATACATTGTTTGAATTGTATTGCCATGCAAGTTTTGCCCTCTGCTGCTGTGAGTTGCAGGTTCTGCAGGCATTGTTTGCCGACCGGCAACATTTTCTGCCGGCCGGCAGTAAGTTATCAGCCGATGGATTCATTTTGTGCCGATGGCCACATCCTGTTGCCGGTGGTAATTCTACTCAGCCGGTGGTATCCCCCAGTGTCCTGAGAGGCATTCCTGAGACTTTGGCAGTTTTCAGAGGAGCAAAGCAGGGAAAACAGAGGCAGACTATGCATGGCCGTGCACTTCCGAGCAGGACCCGAGCATGCGCTGCATCTGGCTCTCCTCCCGAGGCAGTTTACTGCTTTTCCTAGTTTAATTAGTTTGTTAACTGATTAGGCAATTTGTAATATTTAATTAGCTTACGTAGTTAATTAATTTGTATTATTTATTTGGTCCCTCCGGGCAAGGGCAAATCTATAATAAGTGTGGGTGAGTGGTGTGCATGTCTTCCAACCCCCACTTCCTTCTTCCCTTTTACTTACCTGCTTTGATGGTTAGTATTAGGGCACGTTTAAATTAGCATACCTCATGCAATGCATGCGTGCATCCATACATTTGTCTTACATGCACCGGGCTCGGCGCATCATTCTAACTGCATCTGTATTCCAAATTCCAAATTGAATACGTGTTAGTTGTAGCATTTCACATGTCATCGTAGATTAGCCAAGCCTATCCTAATCACATTCTGCATGTGTTGCATTAGTCACCTTAACATGAACTAGGACATGCATGTTTGCTAACTAGTTTATTGTTTTGGCACGGAGTACGATGTAAGTATTTATGCTTTAGCATATCGCATGCGTGTGAATGTTGCCATGACAGTATGCTTACCATGTGGCTAAGTGCTTATATGAGATAAACTGTTTGAATGCCTGTGGGTGAAGGTTGGATTGTTTGAGTTGGGAAAATTCGTTGAAATCCGTGTTTTAGCCTACTTGCGAGTAGCAAATTCCAAAGCGCTTTTCAAAACAAACGGATATGCAATGCTTGTTTCCAAATTAGGCAATCTAGTCTATACTTGTTTGCTGTGCGCATAACATAGTAATTCTAGGCTAATAACTGGAACAAGAACACATAACGTTTTCAAAATCGGATATCATGGTTAGTAGAGGCCGGTCTTCGGACCGGGCGAAAGGGGGTGCTCATAGCTGACCTTCCCCGATCGTACCCAAGCTCCCGAGCCAAGACAACTTTGGTGATGATGGACACGTGGCCTTCGGCACCGAGTCAGGGTTTCCTAAATTTCCCATTTTAAAAAATATTTAGGTGGCGACTCTGTATCTGGAAAAGCAGTCCATGTTTGGCACTTCTTTTCAAAATCTGTTTTTCTCAAAACGATTTGCCAGAGTTGGACTCTTTGGTTCAGATTAAGAACCGCAACAAACAAAAAAAGGGGAGTCCGAACTGTAGCCGAGGTCCCTCGCGGGCCTGTTACACAAAGCCTGAGCATCAACAACTAAAATTTCCTCTCATCAACGGTATAACTCTGAAGCAATAGAAGGGGACAAAACAAAGCATGAGCATATATAATCTATATCAATCTATACTCCTTAGAGGAAGAAGTGTAAGCATATATAATCTATATCAGTATACTCCTAAAATTTCCATTAACTTACCTACTAATAATATTCTTAAATTGTTCAGTACCTTAAATCAATTGCTATCTACCTAACAATACTATATATATATACACATATAACTCTACTCAGCAATTTAAGCAGTTCTTCACGATTGCTTAAATAGAGCAACAAAAGTTTGGAATTAAACACAACTTGGAGCTCATATGCGCTTCAAATGTAGAAAAAGAGTAAAACCCTAAAATGATTTTATCAAAATCCAACAGCATCAAAAATAAAATAAAACCCTAGATCCATGATGGTAAAATGGGGAAATAGAGAGAGAGAGAGAGAGAGAGAGAGAGAGAGAGAGAGAAACCTGAATGTGGCTGGGAAGGAGGCCGCGATGGTGAGCGATGTTGGCGAGAGTCACGATGGTCGGTGGTGATTCGGGGTGGTGAGTGAGGGTGAGGTTTGGTAGTGTTTGAGACAGAAGCGTATATCGCGTGTGTATGTGAGAGACAAAACCGAGTGTAAATATATCGAGCGCCAAAAATATTTTGTTTCCCTCTAAAACAAATACTACAACCTTTAGCGACTAAATAAATTTTTGGTCGCCAAATAACAATAAATAACGACTAAATATTTTGCAGCTAAATATTGAGTAATAGCGACTAATATATTTTTAGTCGCTGAAAGTATTTTATAAATCCCTCCAACATATTTGAAATGTTTCCCTCCTAAAATTTTAGTTCTTTGGCGACTAAAATTCTTTTTTGTCGCTGAAAATGAACTTTTGGCGACCAAAAACAGCATTTAAAGGTTTGTAATTAATAACTAATCGGGGAACACCTCGTTCTAATTCAGCATTTTTATTAACATAAAAAGCAGGACAAGACCATGGTGATTTACTTGGACTAATAATACTATTTTTTAGTAAATTTGATTTAAAAAGTGGTTTTTGGAAAATTCAAATTCATCCCAAAGATAGATATAAAACTGCTTTCAATACACCCTTTGGTCAATATGAATGGAATGTTATGCCATTTGGATTAAAAAATGCTCCTAGTGAATTTCAAAATATAATGAATGATATATTCAACCCATTTAGTCATTTTTCTATTGTTTACATTGATGATATATTAATTTTTTCAAAATCAATTAGTGAACATTGGAAAGATTTAACTGTATTTCTTTATACTATTAAAAGTCATGGCCTAGTCATATCTGCTCCTAAAATTAAATTGTTTCAAACTAAATTTAGATTTTTAGGATATGATATTCACCATAATACAATTCTCCCCATTAGTCGATCCATTGAGTTTGCTTCTAAGTTCCCTGATGAAATTCTTGATAGAACCCAGTTACAAAGGTTCTTAGGTTCCCTCAATTACATTGCTAAGTTCTACAAAGACCTTAGGAAAGTCTGTCAACCTCTCTTTGATAGGTTAAAGGATAATCCACCTCCTTGGTCTTCTGTTCATACTGCTATTGTAGAACAGGTCAAATCATATGTTCAAACTCTTCTTTGTCTTGGTATTCCTACTGAGAACTCCTTCAAAATTATTCAAACTGATGCTTCTAATATTGGTTATGGTGGCATTCTTCTTCAGAAAGTCACTCCTCAATCATATGAACAAATTGTTCGTTATCACTCTGGTGTTTGGAATAAAGCACAATTAAATTATAGTACTATTAAAAAAGAGATTTTATCTACTGTTCTATGTATTAGTAAATTTCAAGATGATATTTTAAATCAAAGGTTTTTACTTCGTGTTGATTGCAAATTTGCTAAATATGTTTTGGAAAAAGATATTCAAAATCTTGCTAGTAAGCAAATTTTCGCCCGTTGGCAATCTATTCTCAGTGTTTTTGATTTTGATATTGAATATTTACCTGGTTGTCAAAATTCCATTCCTGATTTTCTCACCCGGGAATTTTTACAGGGGGGTAAGGGATGAGTGCTACTCCACATATTTCATACCTTAAAACCCAAATTACCCATTACCAAACCCTAATTAACCAAGTTACCTACCGTATTGGGGTCTCCCGAATACGGTATGTATGTATTCTAGGTATGTGGTAAGCCGGATCAGAATAGGGTATGTATCAAGGTATCTGATAAACTGATTAATTAAATTTGAACAATGAATCGATTATTTAGAAGTAACTCATCAGTCAGTTCTAGGTCAACAACTTTGCCCTCAATACCTAACCCAGGATTAGTAATTAATGAAGAAGATGTTGAAATACAAAATGATAAAATTGATTCAGGATGCAATATACCAAAATTACCAATTAAAGAAATTTATAAAACTACTTTTATACAGAATACTTTCAAAATTACATTGCATGTTAAAACTATTGAACAAGCTTTACATGTTCAAGCTTAAATGTTCAAGCTTGAACATTCCATTATAAATGCTTTCAAAATTACATTCCATTATAAATGCATGAAAACTAATTTAAATGTTCAAGTTTTACACAAAAGTCCAAAAGACAAAACTTTGTTAATCCAAAGTAGTAACAATGATTCACACATTAATGTCCCTCAAATGATTGAATGGAAAGATATTAATCTCCCTGATCAATGGATAACCACTAATGAAAATTAGAAACATAATCAACGACTCCAATTAGCCAGAAAAACTACTAAACGAGCCCAATATATCAATTACCACCAGATTCAAGCTCGCCGTAATTTACTTGCTGATTACATTAACCATTTCAACTATTACCAAAATTATTTAGATCTTCTTTCTGGTTGCTAATCTTTGTTTCTTGTTTAAACAGATGTCTCGTCCAAGGCCTCCCTCCAAGGCTTTGGTCCCATCCTCTACTAAATCCAATCCACTTCTTGTTCCTCCTTCTCTGGAGTCAATAACCCAATCTCACCCTCTTGATTTGGTTAACTGTTACCAAGTCCTCGGTAACATTTATCGACCTAATTACTCATCTGCTTTGGCCACAGATCCTTTTGCTTCTAGCCAATCAGTTTCAATTACTCCCTTCCCTGCTAACCCAGTCAGGTCATCTCGATCTGATTATACCAAATCACACACTACTAACCTTTTCTACAAAGAACCTAGTCACCCCAAAGGCCAAACTATTCATGAAATTGCTAAATCCTATTTTGGCTCTGGATGCCATTTCATTCTATCACATCCAGAGAAAACACTCACCTATTACAAAGACATCCTGATTCATCACCAATCAGTCTTGATCAAACCCATTTATGATCGAACCTATGCAAGCAAGGTTCTGTATCATTCTATTTACATTCACAACATTGTTTCCTTAGCTGAATGGGGTCCTCCTTATCAGCTTCGTGATTTACCAGGTCACTCTGTACAATGCAATTACCATGATTATATTGATGCTTGGTTCAAGATTTTCTTGTACCAAAATGAGTCCTTCAGTCACTCCTGGTTCATTTCCTTTGATCAAAAATTCAAATCCGAATTACCTTCCTGGTTTCTGAGATGGTGGACTCATTACGGCGCCATTTCAGATATCCTCCCTAGTGATCTTATTGAACTAATCAATTATTTTGCCTCTGTTTACCCATTCACTGCTCATCAGAGAACATTTCCATCATTGTTAATTTTTATATCCAAATATAAAATCCCTTGGATATTTAAATGGCATTATGGGATTGATGGTAACATAATCATCCGTCATCATTCAGTCAAATGGTGGGCCAAGTTTAATTTGCCCCGCATAGTTGAAATTGTTCAAGATGAATTTCCAATTGATCAATGTGCTCCTACTCCCTCTATGATCAAAGCCCAGCAGAGCCCAACTGCTGCAATCAGTCAAGGAAGCCAGCCCAGCCTTCCTCCAATCAACCTTGGAAGCCCCTCATCCAGTGGTTCCAAGCCCAATTCATCCAAGTCCAAGATTCAGCCCAAGTCTGATAATTCAAAATCCAAAGCTAAAGCTAAGCCCATTTCATCTCCTGCTCAGCCCAAAGCCAAATCCAAAAGAAAGTCCAAATTATCCAAAGAAGAATTGATCCAGTTAGTCAGCAAAATTATGGATCAAGATGAAGCCCAATCAACCAGTTCAGACAATTCAGAAGAAGGCTCAGACAGTTCTCAATCTTCTGAAGGATCAACAACTCAACCCATCTCATATGGAAGATCTGAGTTTCAAGATGCTCAGGACCCATATGCCTGATTGGATTCCCTATAAATACAAATTGGCTTCAATCAATACTCTTTTGAGAAAAGCTGTCAATTTGTATTTATATTGATTCCTTTATTCACAAGATCAACCGAAAGTGATGAATAGTAAAAGTTACTGTTCACCGTCACTATTCACTCAATCAACTTTTGCTAAAAGCTGCTTACCTGTGCAATCACTCCACCGAAAGCAACCAACATCATCTGCTTTACCTCATGCGCTGCCAGCTGCCTTCATCATTCACATACTGCTTTTATTTTATATATATTGTAATGAATTCATTCATAAGGTTTTAAGTTATTATTCTTCAGCTTTAAGAAAAAAACGGAGAGCTCTGAGTGAAAATTACCTCTTTCCGTGTGTAACCCAATTAAGATCCTTACAGTTGCCACAATTGTAATTGTCAATTATTTTTTGTAAAATGTTTTAATATTTATTTTGGTTAATTAGTGTATATTCCAATTCTGTTAATCAATATTGTGTTCATTTTGATTTCGTAATCCATGTTCTTGCATTCTGCTTACTGCTTCCGCGTTTATGGTATCAAAGCCAAGTCATGTTGTATCCTGTTTCTAACTGCTTTGTTACTTCTCATCAATCAATTCCATTGTTTATTTGATTAATCTAGTTTTCAGTTCATCTTAGTCACCCAAAAGATCACTCTGCGTTTATCCACCTAGGTTAAGTCACCGACTTTCATCCCAATCCTAAGTAAGTCCTTAGCGATTAGGCAGTGTTGGACTTAGGGGTCTCTCGAATACGGTATGTATGTATTCTAGGTATGTGGTAAACCGGATCAGAATAGGGTATGTATCAAGGTATCTGATAAACTGATTAATTAAATTTGAACAATGAATCGATTATTTAGAAGTAACTCATCAGTCAGTTCTAGGTCAACAACTTTGCCCTCAATACCTAACCCAGGATTAGTAATTAATGAAGAAGATGTTGAAATACAAAATGATAAAATTGATTCAGGATGGAATATACCAAAATTACCAATTAAAGAAATTTATAAAACTACTTTTATACATAATACTTTCAAAATTACATTGCATGTTAAAACTATTGAACCCAAAAGTAAAAAAATAATTTTTTATTTTTCATTCGGCGACTAAATGGTTTAGTAGCCAAAAATCAATATACAGCGACTAAAATTCTTTTTTGTCGCTGAAAATAAACTTTTAGCAACCAAAATTTTGGTTAGCAAAGGTAAAAAAATAATTTTTTATTTTTCATTTGGTGACAAAACGATTTTAGTAGCCAAAACTCAATATACGACGACTAAAAATTTTTTTTGTCGCCAATTCTAGTATTTTTAGCGACTAAAATTTTTTTTAGTCGCCAAAAACCAATATACCCTGACTAAAAAAATTTAGTAGCTAAATATTTTATTTTTGCCGACTAAAAAAATTAGTTAGTCGCCAATTCCACAACTTTTGGCGACTAAATTCTTTTTAGTCGCTAATTTTGATCGCCGAATGTGCATTTTGTTGTAGTGAAATGCCAAGCAAAGAATATAATTCTCATGTTTAAGGGTATTGTGAAGCACAAGCACAACAATGGAAATGAAATGAATTGCTCAAGTTGGGAGTGGTGGCTTCTTTATTGAGTCTATTCTTCTAGTAAAAAGCCACTTGCAAAATCTAAAGGCTAGTGTTCAAATATTTTCTCCTTCAGTTGATGCAGTTCCTTTGATTGTTTGGCAAAATAGCATCACCTTTCCTTTGTCATGGGATGATAATCTAAAAGGTACTCTTTTTGGATACTTTGGTCTTGAGATTTCTCTCTGGCCCCATTTCCCAATGACTAAGTATATCATTTGGTCATTTAATTCATTGGTTTAATACAGGAAATTTTAATAATTCTTATAATCAAAAGTTCTAATTTTTAAAATTGTGATATCATAAGGTCACGTTTTAATATTTGAACAAAATTCAAAAAATCTAATCCACTACTGTTCTTGAGTTGATTCAAGTACACTACCCCTCGGCAGAGGTGTTAAAAGTCTTGGAAAGACTAGCAAATAATAATGGGTAATACACAATAAGGGCTCGTTTGTTTGGCCATGGGAATGGATTGGGCATGAGGTGGGGTTCACCAATGACATGTTTGGTTTGGGCATACACTAGAGAATTAAGACTCCAGGTGGATTAGTAATATTTTTTTAATATTTTTAATATTTTTTTTAGATTTTTTTGATATAGAAATAAATTTTTTTATTTATTTTATATAAAAATAATTTAACAATCCAATTACTAACCATTTCTAACACTATCATCAAAACAAACACACTTTTACTTAATCATCTCACTAATAATTCTCACATTAACAATCTCTTCACTAACCATCCTCTCACTAACAATTTCATCCAATCTAATTTGCCAAACCAATGTGGCCTAAGGAATGTAGAGATCTCTATTTCAATTTATAAGATTGTAATATATTATTAAATTTTAAATCAATGATTACTAGGTCAATATGAATTTAAAATCTACTACCTTAACTATTTTTGAAATCAGCAATTATTCAGAGCACTAATTTTGGTGCTTTAATGGAGCACTAATGACATGGTAAGGAAAAAAAAAAGAAAAAAAAAAACAAACAAACAAACCAACCAAGACCAAAACATCACATCACAATGGATGAGGCCCACAACAAACTCATTAGAGCTGACTTCAGAGCTCAAGAATTAGAATTTCAAAACATTTTTCTTTTGAAATATGGCAACCTACTCTATGGCCGCTTCAGTAAAAGCCACGAGAATTTGACATATAGTTTCCACATACTTTGTTTTTACTATTTGTTTCTTCTATTTTGCCTAGAAATCAAGATTGGTGTAATTGATTTGATCTGGATCAGCCTAAGAAATGGGTTAGATATCTTAGTCTGGAATTCATGTTCTTGGTGCTTTCACACCCACTCAAATTTTTATTTATTTATTTATTTTTCTGATAACTACTTTTCTAAAAAATTGAAAGAGATAACCGATCAAGTAAGTCATATCGTTAACTTCTCTTCAATGTAAATAATAGATAATGATCTAAACTATCTATTTCTTTTACATGATTTTGTGGTGATCATATAATTATCGTTTTTCGATTAACTTAATTTTTACATAAATAATCTTCTCATTGAGTTCAACAAGATTATTAGGTTTTTATAGTTGGCAATTCCATTTGACAAAACTCCTTTTAGCTGCAACTTTATTCGCTTTTATGTTTCAGTGTGGCTGTGAGTGTTTAGATGTAAATTCAGCCCGAATTGTGCTTGTGTAGAGGAGTTTGTGGTAACATTCTATATCTTTAGCCTTACTTGTTTGCCACTTCACTGACTATGTATGGTCATTTGTGCACTCGAGCGGTGAAGTGGAGCTTCCAGTATTTCAGCCTATATTTATAACTTCTGGAAAACTTGTTTTAGCGCTCGAGAGGTGAAGTGTGCGCTCGAGCGGTTGGCCTATATGATTTGCACTACCTTTACTCACATTGCTCGAGAGGTCAAGTGATGGCTCGAGCGGTCAACACAACTCTATTTGTTATAAAATGCGCCGTTTGCTCGTTTTAGGGTTTAACCCGTCCAGATTCACAGAGGAGAAAAATACAAAGTGTTCTACATTGAATGGTGTTTTTATATGACTTTCCTTGATGTATAGAAGGTAATCGATTGATCAATCAAGTACAGAGTGTCAAACATCAATGGTTGATTTTGTTTGTTTGTTCTTTTTTTCTTTTTTTCTTTTTTTACATTAATTTTTTTTTTTCCTTCAATGGATTCTGGGGAATTTGAACCTAAAACTTTTACATTATGTTTGATCACTTTTCCACATTGCCCCTAAAGTTTATTGTTTCTCAATTTGGGCATTTATGTTTTAAGTTTTTCTTATTTTACTCCTAAAACTAACTTCTGTTCAAAATCAAATAGAAAATGTTATGATAACGATCACATAACATAAAAAAATATATATTATTATATTGATATTTGAGTTTGTGTCAAAGGTATGAGTTATGTATAACAAAATATTTTTATGTCACGTGACTGTCAATGTGTCATTTTCTGTTTAATTTTAACAGAAATTAGATTTAGGAGTAAATTGGCAAAAATTTGAAACATAAAGGGTCAAAGTGAGAAAAAATAAACTTTAAGGGCTAAAGTAGGAAAGTGACCAAATATAAAGGGGACAAAGTATAATTTATTCATGTATTTTTGTAATATATCTTATATTTCATAATAAATACTACGTAATTTTTTTAGAAAAATTATGACAATTTGTAATTCAGAAATAAAATTACACATTTTTATAGTAATATTACATATATTTATGATAACGTTACACTTTTTATGATAAAAAAATATGTAACTTCAATTATGAACTATAAATTATCATAACTTCACTAAAATTGCATAATATTTATTACAAAAACAAACAGCAATTTACATATTATTTGCTATCAATTATCACAAGATAGTTCCTGTCACGCCCCTAACCTGCCCCTAAAAGGTTTGGGCATGACCTAATCAGAAACAGACAGAATGACCTATGATGAACAACGTTTGGGGCCTGAGCGGAAGCAGTAAATTTTAAATGACAATAAACAAACACATCCATTGAGCAACTATCAAAAACCAGGACCATTTCGAGATTTAACAAAAGGTAAACATGCACACAGGAGTAGGTTACAAAACATCTATAAATCCGGCCCAAATATTAGGCACACAAAACAATAGATACAATAACCCTGACCAGCAACATGGACACCAAAAATTACATATACAAAGAAAACTGGTCTAATATGTAAGGGTTCCCTCCTGTGCCTGGTTATCCTTAAGCTGACAAAATGCACGAGGTAATGTTAGAACAACTCCCCAAGCTGGCTCCTACAGAATCAGACAACATATCGAATGAGACAAGCTCAGTGAATAATAGTGCGCAATAATAAAATTACAATGCACCTTAGTATATGTACCAAAATCAAATACAGAAATAACAATTTGGCCTGTTGGCCAGATAGCCTTTCGGCACAGGTAGCCTTGCGGCACAACAGATAGCCTTTCGGCACAACAGATAGCCTTTCGGCACAGGTAGCCTTGCAGCACAACAGATAGCCTTTCGGCACAATAGATAGCCTTTCGGCACAGGTAGCCTTGCGGCACAACAGATAGCCTTTCGGCACAACAGATAGCCCTTTCGGCCACAGGTAGCCTTGCGTCACAACAGATAGCCTTTCGGCACAACAGATATACGGATATGGCTTCCACTTTTCATTTCCAGATCAAAACATAATTTACAATTATGTCTTACAGAACAGATACATAAATATATATGTAATGCACTATTACTCACAGCGTTGGGGCGGCGTACCAGTTCCTTCTGAGTGTGCCCTGCACACAATATACTGATAAATTAGTATCCTTTCCCTTTTCTTTAAATTCTTATCAGTCATTCCATATGTCACTCAACAGTTTATGGATATGAATATATCACTATCATAAACTCATCAGAAAAACATTCTAATAACACCAAAGAGTCAAGCATGAAAAACTGAACAAGACAGATTTTTCTTACCGAAACAGTCCTCCGCTCGAGCGTAGATTTGTCCGCTCGAGCGGACAGGGTAAATTTCAGAAAACTGCTAGGGAGGTGCATTTTCACGCTCGAGCGGCCCTGACCTCCGCTCGAGCGGGAACGACTACCCAGATTCAAGGCAGCCCGATTTCAAGCCAAAATTCATCATCCAAACCCAATTTTTCATGCAATCAAGGGTAAAATTCATGCAAGCATTCCTCTTAACAACACCTTAACACGAATTAAAGCTTAATCATGTCAATTTAAACCAAGTTAGAGGCTTCAACAAGCCAACACTTCCACAAATTCCATCTATCTTCCAAGTATAATCAAGTTCTTCAACTTCAACAACAAAATCACATAACCTTAACATATATGCATGGAAGGATGATACAAAAGTTAAGATTGATGTCTAAAGTGTCAAAATACTCATTCAATGAAAAACCCTAATGAACCAACATCTTATTCATGAGCAAACCACAAACATGAGTTGAAATTCTTGAGTTATAACAGGAAATTTGAGTTACCTTAACTTCAATCTCCCAAATCTATCGATGGATTAGCTTCTTTGGTGAGTCAAAATGTTTCCCCAATTCTTCACCCACGGCTCTCTCTCTTTCTCCTCTTCCCAAAGTTTGCTACGTTTTTGATCTTAAGTTCAACAAGTCTTAGATAGATATATAGCAATATAATATATATATCTGAGCATCAAAAGACAAAAATCAATCGCTTTAGGATGCCGAAATAAAAATTTCACAGAAATCCCATTATAGCTTAAAAATCATGTAGATTCCAAATATCAAATCAATTTTTGCAATTAAATTTCTAAGGTGCCCAATTTCAAATTTAAGTGATTCAAGTGTAACAGATAGTGTTTTAACTCAACAGATAGTCATCCATATCCCTAAGTTCCATGCAATTTACCATACATTTTCATAATAGATATTCAGAGATACAGAACAAAAGCTTGAAAAGATAACAGAATCAGATACGAGGGTCGGGGCATTACACTCTTCCCCCCTTAATTAAGTTTGGTCCCTCCAAACTTGTTTTTACCTTATGACGAAAACAGATACGGATATTGATTTTTCATTTCATCTTCTTTTTCCCAAGTCGCCTCAGTTCCGTAGTGCTCTTGCCACTCTACTTTCACATTGGAATTTCTCGGTTCCGTAACTGCTTTACTGACGGTCCAGAATTCGGATCGGTTTCTCTTCGTAGGACAACTTGTCAGTTAGCTCAATCTGATGATAATCAATGATATTGGATGGATCTGGAAGATACTCTCAGAGCATGAGAAACATGAAATACATTATGAACCTGACTCATGTGTGGCGGAAGGGCGACTCGGTAGGCTACTGGCCCAACTTTTACTGTAAGATCTGAAAGGGAACCGACATATCGGGGTGTTAGCTTACCCCTCTTTCCAAATCTTGGATGTCCTTTCATTGGGGTAACTTTCACAAAAAACATGACTGTTCTCATCAAATTCCAAATTCCTTCGCCGATTATCTGCGTAACTCTTCTGCTGCTTTGAGCAGTTTTCAGCCTTTCCTCGAATAATTTTCACCTTCTCAGTAGTCAATTGAACAATCTCTGGCCCTAACAAAGGCCTATCCCCTAACCTCTGCCCAGCATACAGGTGAGCGACACGGTCTCCCATACAGAGCTTCATAAGGTGCCATTTGAATACTCGAATGGTAACTATTAATTATATGCAAATTCAATCAGCGTAGATGAGTTTCCCACTTTCTTGAAAATCCAGCACAAGCACATTCGGAGCATATCTTCTAGGGTTTGTATCGTTCTCTCGGATTGACCGTCAGTTTGAGGGTGAAAAGCTGTGCTGAATTTAAGTTCCGTTCCCATAGCCTCCTGTAAACTTTGCCAAAATCTCGAAACAAACTTGGGATCTCTATCCGACACAATGGAAACAGGGACACCATGAGCCTTACAATTTCATTCATATAAAGTACTGCGAGCTTATCTGCGTTATATTGGGTCTTTACTGGTAAGGAAATGAGCAGACTTCGTTAATCCGATCGACAATAACCCATATTGAATTCATGCCTCGGGAGTCCGCGGTAACCCCATAACAAAGTCCATTGTCAAATGTTCCCATTTCCACTCCGGAATAGGAAGAGGCTGCAACAAACCGGCAGGTCTTTGATGCGCCGCTTTTACTTGTTGGCATTGTAAGCATTTAGAGACAAATTCGCGATCTCCCTTTTCATACCCGGCCACCAAAAGTTTTGCTTTAACTCTCGGTACATTTTGGTACTTCCTGGATGCATTGAGAATCTCGAGGTATGCGTTTCTTCCATCAATTTCCGTTTAAGTTCCAACACACTAGGGACACATATCCTGTTACTGAAACTTGAGCACTGAATCCGTTAAACTGAACCCCGGTTTTGGTTTGAGACTCTAACTCGTCACATATTTTCCTCAACGTGTCATCTCTTCCGTTTGATGTAATTTGATCTCTTCAAGTAAGGTTGGTTGAGCTATTGTTGCTGCCATTAGGGCCTCTTGCCTTCGGGTCACACACTCCACATTCAGTTTGTCTAATTCAATTACTAACTCCTTTTGTTCCGTAAACAAATACGCCAAATCTCCCTATTTTCCGGCTAAGTGCATCAGCGACCATATTAGCTCTTACCAAGATGATAATGAATTTGTAGATCATAATCTTTAAGCAACTCTAACCACCTCCGCTGCCGCATATTCAACTCCTTTTGGGTGAAAAGATATTTGAGACTTTTGTGGTCGGTATAGACTTCACAGGTTGTGCCATAGAGATAGTGTCGCCATATCTTCAAAGCAAACACTACCGCTGCAACTCAAGGTCGTGTGTGGATAATTTTTCTCGTGGGGTTTTAATTGTAGATGAAGCATATGCAATAACCCTTCCATTCTGCATAAGTACGCACCAAGCCCTTTGTGCGAGGCATCACTGTAAATTACAACCCTTCAGTTCCTGATGGTAGGCTAATAACTAGGTGCTGATAGTTAACTTTGTTTTTAACTCTTGGAAGGCAGACTCTCGCTCTTCTGACATTCAAACGCAACTCTCTTCCGTGTTAGTTGGGTAAGCGGCACAGCAATCTTGGAGAAATTTTGAACAAACCTCCTGTAATATCCAGCTAACCCCATGAAACTTCGCACCTCAGTTACACTAGTA